>JAPMOQ010067128.1:300035-326032 GCA_026543055.1 Argiope trifasciata | reverse complement strand
ATGGAATAAATAATTGTTTATTAAGTATGTATGCATAAAAATATTTAATATGGTAAAAAGCTTTTACTGAAATTAAAATATTCTTCATGTTTCATGTTTTACTGTCCATCGGTTAAATAAGTGGTACCTCTTCACAGCCGCCATTAAAGTTTAAAAAATTCGTTATTTACTGACCCATTTCTACATTACTCTGTATATAAAATCATATGTTTAAATTTTGGTTTTTAATATTATGCTTTAAAATTTTATTTCAATTCAATACCCTTACAGTTAAATTTACTTGAAGACATGTTACGTAGGGTTTTAAATAAAACGTGGTACTAAATGTAACTTAATTTTTAGTTGATCTATATCATCTATTTTTGTTAATAGAAAAACGTCTTTTTTGAAGTTTCAAGAGGGCTTACATGTAGAAATACACGAGTTAAATTTTTAGTTTTCATATTCCTATATATCAAGACAAAAGGAACACTTCTAAAAACATAACAATAATAATAATTGTTTTAAGATAACTATAAAAATTGTAGGGGGAAAGTATAGTCTTTTAATGTCTTTTATTCAAACAGTTTTTCGTAGAGGTTTTTTTTCTGTTCAACAAATTGTTAATTTTCATCTTTCGGAAATATCCGAAATGCTTATAACTATTAGGAACACACAATAAGGTAGTGAACTAATCTATTAGAATTCCTTTCAATCCATCAGATTTCATTTCATTGTGAATGATTTTTCCGATAGTTTACTTGAATGCTTCCTAGTATCATTTTCTCCTATTATTAAAATCTGAGTTACTCATCTCAAATTTTGGTCTGCGTTGGCTTGGTTGCAATATTAAGACACTGCAATCCAGACACAATTTCAACAAATATCCATCATTCATCTAGGTTAAAATGTTAAACAAGCCTTTGGAACTTTGGTGCGGTTAAAAGTATATGATCATATCCTGCTTTTGTCATCTCGATGAGTATCGATATTAAATTGCCCCTCCTAAAATAGGTTCCGCATAACTTCACAAAGGAATGTCAATATTTATAACCTCAGAAATAACTGATATCGAAGACAGCTAAATATCTCCGTCTTTGCCTGAAGTTATATTAATCTGAACAGAATAAAAGACATTTTTAATAGAACATATGCAATAGAGAAAAGAAAGGTATGTTTTTAACAGATTTATTAAGATTTTTTTAGCCCCCACCAAAATGTAATTTTCTAAAATCTATGTCGTCAAAGAAAAAAAGCATTATTTCAAATCAATTCACAAAATATTCATCTAAATGCAAGCAGCAAAATGCATGTTTAGATAAGTTTCTCCCATTCATTTCATGGAACGAAAATTCGTTTTACAAAAAGAAAGATGTATTCAAAGAGATTTTTATTGAAAATACATTTAAAAGGCTTTGAAAGGTCTTTTCAAAGGAACATAAGGAAAATGCAACAGTATTTCTTCCTGTGTGTTCAAAGTTCCTACAAAACAGCTCAGGTCTATGGTGAAAAATCTAATGGAATTTTGGGTTATTTTTCTACTGTAAAAAAAAGGCACAAATATAGTAGAAACGATGCTAAGTCAAGTTTTTAAATATACTAGTAGAGTTTAGGTGACAAGCAGAAAAAAAATGTCTTTTAATATATAAATATTTTATTTCATGTAAATGATATATGACCCTGTTTACATCTTTATGGCACCAGCTGTTTTTCTTACTTTCTAAGGCAAGGTCTTATTCAGGTCTTTAATACATACGTATTCCTGTTTCCTTTTCTGGAGTTGAAAATATCCCATATCTAAAATTAATTTCTTTTTTAGGGATAAAAGTCTTTAAACGAGAATATATTTAAAAGCGTCAACTTTATAGTCATATAATGCATATACAATGCATTATTTTTCATGTTTCGCTTGCTGGTTAATTGTCAATCACTTGTTGGTGAAATTGTTAATTGTTGTAGAATTAAATAGATGAAAAAATCAAAGAAATAGAACTAATCATTGTCTTCCTATCAGGGTCATTAAGAAATTTATCGACATCAAATTATTCATTAATCGCTAACAAGGTAATTTTCGTTCTTTTCCTTTTACATATGCGAAGCATTGAAAAAGAAAGTATTGCAACTGACCTCGAAAGCTGAATGACTACCCGTTTTTGAGACTTCACTAAGCACGAAAAATGCAATTTGTCTATGAATAAAATAACTCTAAAACTTAACATGCTAAACAAATGCAATTTGGTATGCTGTCTTAACACCAAAATTGTAAATTCGTTTCTAATTTTGGACTATTGATCGGTTTGTGTACACAAACATGATAACTTAAAGAAGCAACATTCTATATAAATGAAACATGACATAAGATTTAATAAAAATTCTTCAATCATTATAAATTACGTTATGCTCGATCTGAATCAATGAATACCTGTCATTATGGTTATTCGCACATATGCGAACCTGATAATTAAAAAAAAAAGCAACCTATAAGTGAAATTTCTTTTCTGGTTTTAACTTATAAATAGGAGAACTACATCAGATTTTGAACAAAATTTGTTGTGAGGGCGTGGTCTAAAATGCAGTTTACACTACATTTGCTAGAATAACCAACATTGGAACAAAACGAATCGGAAGTCTCGTTTTGGCGATTGTTTTTAATCAGAACTCAATTCAACGGTTCAAAATTTATTTGGATAGTTGCATTTATCGTCCGTTTTTATCACTTGTTGGTGAAATTATTAAGGAATGCAGCGAAACTGACAATTAATTTCAATGCATCATCTGTTTTATTCAAAATCAGAGCGTGTTGAAAATGTAATAAATGCAAGGGCGCGTTTCGACTGATTTACATTTCGCCGATTCAAATTTTATTGAACCTTAAGAAAAGGAGTGATATTTCATTTGCCAAATAGTTTTTTTTGTTTTTGTTTTTGTTGTAGAAATACATTTTCAAATTTTAAAAATATGTTATATTTTACTTCTTTGTGATATTTTTTTTAATTTGGGAAACAGTTAAAATCAATCTAGTAACAACAGAAACAGCTGCAATCACACCTCTTTCGCAATTCGGGCTTTACTAAGAGCAATTGATTTGCTGTAGTCAGATAATATGAGTTCACGGATGTAAACGAACAGTAAATGGAAATCAAAATTACTTAAACGTAAAATAACAGTATCTTGCGATTGACAATTAAAAGTAAGAAAATGTGATATAGTAAATCTATCCAATAATCAATTAAATTTGTTGAGTGAGGTCATTTCAGGATGATTCAAATATTATATTCTCTATTATAAATAAAAAATAAGAATGTAATTTTTTTTTCCTTCAGCAAATTACTTCATAACAAAAACTATATTATGTCAAATGTTTCTTTTACTGATTTACGAATAAACGTATCTTGTTAAAATGTTGGTTTAAAAATGAAGAATTTAACACGAATTAGTTTCCATAAATTCCCATTTTCCAGTTCAAGAATTTTATTTAAAGACTTTCTAACCAGTTTTTACAGAAAACGGCAACACAAAAATCTAGACATAAACGAAATTAATTTTCAAAAAA
Source organism: Argiope trifasciata (assembly GCA_026543055.1). NCBI lineage: Eukaryota > Metazoa > Arthropoda > Arachnida > Araneae > Araneidae > Argiope > Argiope trifasciata. Next base: position 322,500 of record JAPMOQ010067128.1, on the reverse strand, counting down.
GAAATGAGCGGAGGGAGTTTTTCTTCTGTCTGAAAATGTTCATCAAAGATCCGTTTAAAAAAAGGAATTAAAGTGTCAAGTAAACACAAGAAAAATCGAAAATTTCCGTTACTCCTTGAAGGTTTCTAACTTTCCGAATTCTTGAGTATAGCAAATTCTGGTAAAAGTTATTAGCGGAGATAATTTAAAATTGTACAAAGTTTAAAGCATGTTTGAATGTTACAGGTACACTTTATCGCTCTTTTCAGTCTGATGGGAGAGCACTGCCCAAAATGGATAATCACCAATTAAAGATAAACTGGAGCTAATATTTTAAATATTCCTTGTTTCAGAGTTTATCACAGTTTCAGGGTAAAAAACATTAAGTGGTGATAGAACGTTTCCATCGGCATTCCGTCTATATCTCATTTTGGATATAATGAAATTTTTAACCGAGGGTATATGTTTTTTCCATCTTTAGAAAGAAAAAATACTGCGAATTGGAAGAAAAAAAGTAAAAAATCCTTTTACAATCCAACATTTCAATGGACATATGACTAGAGTGTAACAATTTTTCTGGAAATGTTGGTGTATTTGTACTTTTCTTGTCAAATGTGTGGGACTTTTTCTAACATATATGAATTAATTTTAAATACATATTAAAAGATAGCGTGTTGCATTTACCCCTCAATGTTTAACCAATAAAAATTGTATATCTTAGACACTGCATTTGTGAAACAGTCAAAAACCCCAAGGAGTCTTGCCAGAGTCTTTCTTTCCAGTTATTAAGTCATTCTGTATTCAGAGTATTAGTCTTGAGGCCAAAAATAATATGCATTTGCAATTAGAGAAAAAATTATGCTAATTGGAAGAAAAAAAGTAGAAAAATCCTTTTATAATCCATTTCTCTTTCTCTCTGTGTTTGTGTTTTGAAGGATGGATTGGAGGGATTATTATAGTTGGAAGTAATTTTATAGTTTAATTAAATAATGGTAACAAGGTTATATAGTTGTAATTTTGAGTTAATTTAGCTTCATGATTTGAAACTATTATTAAATTTTAAAATATAATTTATATTTCTAAACTAATTTCTACTGATGAAAAAACTTTTTTAAATTATTGGAACGCTATAAAATTCTAAGTAATTTAAGAACATACTAATCCTTTTCTGTTTTCTTTAATAATTATTTCTAAAAGAACTTGTGTTTGTTAGGATATAAAAAATAAAAACTTTTAGTTTAAAAAATATATGTTTTTAAAAGAAAATATTCTTTTCAAAATAATTTTTTATTTAAAAATTCGTTATTAAGGCTTTTAATCATAGTTGAAAAATAATAATTTTATTTTAAATAGGTATTTATTTAGTTCGCCAAGCACAACAGCAATAATTGTAATTGATACTTTGTGAACAATTCAAACTTCATTTTGAAAAATTTGTAACATTTGATTGGATTGGTTTCACTACTTAAGTTCAACAATCCGTTCAGCAATCAAGTTTAATAATAAATAATTATGTTCGTTTGTTACAGCTATTGTTTTATTTGTTGCAAAATTTAAATAATATGAAAAAAAATTTCTCAATATATTTTCGGTATATTTAATTAGATTATATTACTGGTTCTTCATTTTCAATTATTCTTCGCAGCTCAGATTTACAATTTTTATTCCTCGACATCATACAAATAGTTAATTTCTACAAATAATTGTTTGATGTAATTAAATTAGATTTTTAATATTTATTTATCTCTATAAATATGAAGCTTTTCATGATGTAATATTTTGAAGCAAAAATAGAGACGTTGGTTATGTCTCCCCCCCCCCGTCAGAAAATTTCTGTCGCCGCTTCTGTGCGCCATGGTATTTAACCAAAATGTTCTCCATTTTACTTGCTATAAATATGAAAATGGCACAACAAAACAGCAACACATGAAGTCTATTTTTATAAAACTTCATGTGTTGCTGTGTGCTTCATGTGTTCATGAGTTGCTTCATGTGTTTTATAATACTTCATGTTTTATAAGTAAGGTCAGATTATTTATTGGATAAAATATTCAATCCCTCATTTTAATTAAATATTAGATGGTGTATTTATAACTCAAAAAAAATCCTCAATTTTATTTACAAGTATCGAATAAGAAATTAGGTTTTATAAGTTACGGCAGAAATGTCGGAGTCTGATATCAAATAATTTGTCGGCTGTGAAGATAAGAGATTAGATGGGTTTGACTAGATTTATGACCGGGGCCATAAATATCTATAGACGCCCGAAACTAAGATCTCCTTGGAGTATAATCGAGCTTTGACCCCACTTGATCATGAGGGGGACTCTTAATCATAGGATAACTATCTCTTCCAGCGATGCGATAATCAGATGGCTTTATGACCCTAATCATTTTTTTAGCTTTTGTGGTTTATTGTGATTTTTTATCTCGTACGAAAATACTTGCAAATAATATAAGATACATTTAGTAAAAGTATTAATAAATGCCATGCATTAACTTTGAAATTCGAATAATTTTTGCATTTTTTTTATTTTAGAATTGTGAACCTTTATTTCATTAAAATTAACCTAGTAATTCTATAAATATATATAAGTAAAATAATATAAATATATAAGTAAAATAAAAAATAAAAATTATTTTGTGCTTTATATTTAGTTATTTTTTATTCGAAGAAACTTATTATTGAAATATTTTCTGAATAATTATAAATTTATCGAATATTTGAATTAGATTTTGCTTTCACGCAGGGGCTGATGCTATTTTAGTGTTATTTTAAAGATAGAGCTCATGATTTTGCCATGGATCAAAATTACAAAGTTTGTGTTTAAATAGTATTTTCCTTGCCTCAAAGCGGAGCTTTAATGCAATTAAACTAAACATTGTTTTTATCTCTGTCTTTTTTCTTCATTAATATAATAAAAAAAAACCCAAAAAGAATTTTTAAAAAGAAAGTGTAAAATGTAAAATAGACTTGTATTAATAAGAGAATTCCCAATTGTAGAAAAGAGAAGTTTTGATATTAATTCTTTTTGTAAACCAACTGGATACTTTCTAATCAAAATTTACATTAGAAATAATTTTTTCAGTAATTATAGCTTTCTTGAAGTATTCAAGTGTAGCTGACTGCACAATATCCAGGGCTAAAAGAAAAGCTCCTATTTTAATTAACTTTTGAAGTTTCGATTATGCATTAATAAAATTGCAATGGCTTATGCTTTAAGCTATTTATAAGTTTCTATTTTCTTTTTAGTATCTCGAAAGTTTTCAGTAGCTGAAAAACTTTCCTATTAGCAATATTCTTATAAGAACATTTCTTTTTAGCTCTAACTACAATTGTTATTAGTTCTAAGTTTAGTCCTTATTAGTTTAAAACTATAAACCATCCTTATTAATAAGAATATAACCCGCCTTACTAAATGAGATTGTATGAAAATAGGAAGAAAACAAGTGAAATTAGCCTTTTCAACTTCAATTCTATTTGAATTTAATAGCAGCCAGTATTGGTAATGACAATAGTTATCGTTTCAAGTTACAAATATCATTTCTTAAATCCTATTCAAAAATTGGGATGTACGAAATTATTATCAACAAAGTTGCAAAACATTTCCAGTCCCTGTATAAAGCACTTTTATTTGAACCTCCATATTCTGCCATAAAATGCATTAAAATACTGTTTATTTATAGTTCCAGAAATATTTTCAAAACTACAATTAAATCAAACGATTATCTATAAACAATATAACGTCTTCAAATGTTATGAGCTAACTGTAATATTCTTGCAGTTCGTAAATGGTCCAAATAATCCATTATTACGAATATAGACTGCTTAGCCACAAGATAAATACTCTTACTGCAAAAAGCCTTCTGATCCGATGAAGAATCAAGAGCAAAAATAAAGATTTATGTCAAAACATTATTATGAACAAATAGCCTTTTAACCTTTTTGGTGACATTGCACTATATTTTATCATTAACTATATATTGTGTGATTTACACGATATATCTATTAGAGATTATGTTGATAATTGTGAAATGAAATGGCTATATATTTGTCATACTAAAAAATATCAAAGGGAGAAGACCAACAACGTATTAACAAATTTAAATGCCAAGTAGTTTGGAGTTGCGATTGTATCTGTATCTATAAATTTATGAATGCAAATTAAAAATGACTTTTATGAAAACAGTTTTCTATTGTATATGATACAGTAACAGAGAAGATATTTTTTGTTTTAATGATCATCACAAAGGTCTAATAGAATTAATGTAATATTTTCATAATTAATATGAATTCCGATACTTTTTTCCGAGTTGAATTCGAAATATGAGCAAAACGTTTACCAATCATTGCAGGATTTCATTTATTCTGAAACTAAATTTATAAAATTGGTGGCGTTATCTTAAGAAAACGAGAAAACGCAGTCCCCTGAAACTTTCTCACATACTTTTTAATAAAGTAATCACTCCCCCCCCCCCTCCACCTCTTCTTAAAATTGTGGAACTTAGACAAGGCCATGAATGGTTCAAATACTCAGATTTTCATACTCTCTCTCTCTCACGCACACATACGACCGTTATGTGCATCATAGTAAAACATAGTCAAGAATACCGGTACTTAAAAACGGTTTTAAAAAGATCAGTTATGAAATATGTCTTTAAATTAAATCTAGCATTTTTTATTAACTTCGCTATCTTTGGCAATTTGTTTCGGTTATTAATGCCTGGCCTGCGTTTAATACATGTTCCAGAAAATCTATTATGTATTTTGGACGCTTTTTTCCTCCCAATTGAAACTTTACGAAATTTTATATAAAATTACAATTGTTCTCACAAGAACATGCACGAAATTTCATTTGTTTAAATCATTGTAGTTTCATCTTTTGAGCTAGGACGTTTGCCAGCTTGAAAACAACAGACTGATATATGGTCAACCCTTTAACAGATTTTTAATTCCAGATTTGATACACATCTATGTTATAGATGCTAAATTTATACTTCAAATTTGGTCTATCTTGTTCTTAATGTTTTGTTATTACCTTAATTCCTTGTACCGGCACAGCCTCGTAGCTTTCTGAAAAGTGTACACCAGAATTTAAAATGAATATTTAAATATTTGTTAAAAACTTTCAATCACTTTTTGTCTCTCTTTTTTTTTTCGTAAGATTTGACTGTTTTTTAAGACATTCATAACATATTTCTCATAACAAAGATAGTTAATATTTTAAATATTTCTGTTAAATTTACTGCTAAAAAATAAATTAATTTCGATCTCAATTATTTATTTATCCAAATGATAACCTCTGAATTAAATTCTAGAATTGACCACCTGATTCCATCAAAAATTAGGTAGAATGTTTGGGCCTAAAGAGCATTCAGTAGGATGTCCTCTAAAAACATCTTTTCTCTGGTCAGGTACTGAAGTTTGGAGAAAGAGTGCTGACTGAATTGTCGCTGTTTTCATCCTATCCGAAGTTTAAATTGATGAAATCCCATCCAAAAATACCTTCCTTTCTTCAAAATATGGGAAGTGTAACTTAACCAAATTAATTAATAAAAAAGTTTATACTAATTCCAAAGAATTATTACTTAAAGCACTGTTATTTTACAAACGAATAAAAGATGAATTACATTTTATCCCCAAAATGTGAATCATTTTTAAAAGTGATGCTTTTTTTATACTTCAAAGATTGATTCTTTTAAAATTCTTTAACAACTGTGGGACATAATTCCCAAACGTTACTTCACGATCTCTTCCAAATATTCGAGCATGAAATGTGCTTGAAGAAAAAATATATCCCTTCAGATTAAAAAAAGCATTAAAAAGAAAATAACCGGAAACTATTCTGCCGGAAATTCTACCGGCATCTTTCAAAAGTATTAACATCCTGCTTTATTTAGAATCGAAGAAATGCTGCAACCTTCTATTAGTTTATCCTTTTCCGCAACGTAAATTTCTTATCATCGGAAATACAGCATTTCGATTAGAAAAGTTTTGAAAAACGGAATTTTCTTTTAAATTAAATGTGTATTTCACGTTTATTGAGCAAAGAATTATTACAGATTTCGAGGAAAAATCATTGTTTATTTTAGAAAATATTCCAAATGCACATGTAATAGTAACGAAAATATATGAGTTAAACAATGAAATGAACGATTTTTCTTTTTTATTAGTAACAAGATTTGTAACGAATTAAACATGATGGTGGTATCATTTGAAAGACAAAGCACTACCATTTACTTTGGCAGTAATATCTCATCATTTTTTTTAAAGAGCACTGGTAAATTGGTTAGCAACCAGCATTTCCAGTAAAGGTTTCTGGCAAAAATAGTAACGTTTATGTTTAGAATACCCTTCAAGATCATTTTAAAGTCGTCATTAAGAACCTAAAGAGATACGTATAATTTGGGAATGACTTTGACGCAATAAAAATCTGATTTTTATTGAAAAAAAATTCCATTTTAAATGTTTAATCTGATGAGTTACTCTAAACAATAATTTTTCATCCTAATTTCTACGAAATTAATGTTTTTTTGTAAAATTAATGCAGAATTTTTTTCTATCGTCGTCCAGAACTCAATTATCCGTTATAACTTCTTGCATACAGCCGACCACCCCGCCACCACTGAACGTAGCAGTATCGACAGGGATCCGTTATAACTCTTGGGCATTTCACTTCTCTTTCTGTTACTCCAGACTTGCAAAAGCGTTTGGTAATATATTTGGTGATTTAACAGAAATATGAGCAAAAGATATTGGATTGATGCCAATATCTTGTTCCATTTTTTTCAAGAATTTAATATTGGATTAAGATACATAGTGCTTGCCATATATTAATGAAGTTCTGTTATTTTATGAGTAAAAAGACTTTTTTTTCAGACATTTCGTGCCATAAAGAAATTGAATTTTTAATTTCAACTTTATAAAAAGAAAAAAAAAATTGGCTCCAGAAAAGCATAATATGAATAGGTTGGAAAACTAAAAACGCAAAAATTAGCTTAAAAATGCAGACATCCGATTTTGCATTTTTTTTTAAAATCTTTTTCTCCTGCTTCTCCTTCAAACTTAGGCCAGGAGAAGTAGAATACTATTCTTTTTCTTTTGCCCAGATATGAAGTTTTATTCTGTAATATTTTTATGCCTTACTCATCTGTCAAACTTATTTTATTTATTTCAGGTTAGTAAAATATAAAAATTTTACCGCGAAATTTTTAGATTTTTAAATTATACGTATTCAGAATATTTTTGAAACTTTTATTTTAAGTGCAGTAATATAAAAATAATTTCACTATAATTATTTAATTTTTACTCATATATTGTGGTAATTTTAGGATTTTATTTGTAATATTTTTTCCTGATCATACCAATTTGTTATAAAATTTAACACAGCGCATTTATTATTTTTTTTGTTAAAAAACAAATACTTCTTTATAATGACAACGGCACGTTTTTTCTAAATATAATATTTTACATTAGATATAAAATTGCTCGAAGAAAATTTCATCTTTTACACCTGGAATTTCAATGAATTTTCGCTGCGGAGAATGTCACGTTTCCTTAAATGTTGACAGTTTTGATTATATGAGCAATTGATTTTTTTTTCCTTTTTTGCCCCCGCATCTCTTTAATTTTAATTTTCCAGCACATAAAAATATCTGATACAACAATAAAACTTTTACTAAAAGCTTCGATTCTTAGAATCAAGATTTCAAATTTTAGTTTTTTTTTCTTTATAATTACAAAAAAATATGTATACTTTCCATTCCGAATTCTTTATCGATCTCTACAATCCACAATACATCTGAAAGAAAAAAAAAATGAATATTATTTTTTTCGAGTGTTTCCAAGTTTAGAATGTCTTTTTATGCTTTTAACTTCCTTTGAAACAGAGCGACTAAGCGATTCAAAGAGCTACTGCAAAGTCATTAAACTGACTTTGCAGCAGTTCTTTGACTCTTAATTATAATTTAAAATTAAAGTTTTACTTCAGAAATATTCACAAAGCTCGCTTCTTTTTCACAAGTACTCCTGGAAATCTTTTTTCATTTGATTGCAAGTTTGTACGGAATTTTCTTTAATTGCTACATAACTTACTTATTATGGATTGAGATATGAAGATTTCAATCGAAATGTAACCTTTTGTCAATTTTTTTCAATCTACAAGCATCATTTTGTAGTTAAAGAAAGTTTTGTAATATCTCATTTTACTTTCAAAGATTGTTAAAAAAAGGTAATTTTCTACAGCTTAAAATTTGCAACACAATTTTTCCTATCATCTTTCCATTTCTTTGCTCAGCAACTATTAAGATGGTTGCTGCACTAGAAAAATCGAAGCACCTTCCCTTCATTCCCCTAGACTTAGAAAATTCTACCGATGGTAAAAACATTTTCTGCATTCAAAGTGAGCATTTATTTAGAATGCGTAAGCGTACACAGAAATTTTTTCTGAAGAAGATTTACATTTTGAAAATTGAGGAAATACATTATTCCCTGTAGACAATTACATAATGCACACTTTATAAAGTTATATTCTTGCTTTGCTTACTATTCCATCTATTGAAAGAATTTTCGGTGTTCAAACCGTTGATACATGGCTACTTTTTCGTAAATGAGTATAATTTCAGGGCATTATTATATTTTTATAAATATTATTTACGTCCGAATTCGATTTATAATTACTAGGGCAAAACTCTTATTTTCATTGTTAAAAAAATAATTTAACAAAGTATTTGAGTTAAAGCTTTTTTTTTTTTGTAGCTGATATATTTTTTAAAAAATGAAAAAAAGTAAATTGCATTATTTGCAAAAATTATAGCTTTCCGCGAGTGCTCATTAAGAAATTCCCTTTATTCAAAGTTTAAAATTTAGAAATATTAAAATTATATTTGTGTGTTATTTAATTCACATTTTGCTTGCGTATGAAGTAATATCTCACAATATTTAACTCAATGAAAACATTTACATTTAATATGTACCAAGAATAAAGATAAAGTCATTTCCTCGCAATCCGATATCAAGTTATTTTTTAGGCTTAACAAGGGCAGAAAGAAATGAACAGAACTCACAGTATCGCTTAATGACGGAGTTGACGTCATTAGAATACACTTCAGTCAAATTTTTCGTCATTTCTCGTTTAGTTCTTTACTTTTAAGTTTGTATCAATTTCAACTGTTAGCTATCATACCATGAACCAACATTCTTTGACTGTCTTTCAATTCTTTTTCAAATAAAAATAATGCGAGTGATGATAATGTAGATGAAATGGAAATGTTTTAAGAATAGTTTTTTTTTAGAATCAAATTATTAGCAATTAAAGATTTAGCAATTAGATTTAATTAGCAATTAGAGTTAGCAATTAAATTCCAAATTTGTTCAAAAACAAACAGGTACTTTTTTAGCCTAATCCATCGAAACTGTTTTGACAATTATTAAAATTAAAGGGGCTATTCTACTTACAATACAGTTTGAAAATAATTAAATTTCAATTCATTCTATTTGAAACTTTCTCTGCACGTCTAGTGCTTCTTCAACATATTCTATTTGAAATTTATTTGAGAAACAGAAGAATTAGAGGCACCATTCTAATTTTTATAGATTATTTCGTAAAAGGTATGAATTCAACCCGATTCGACAGCTCATCAAGACTATGTGTGCGTTAAAATCCTTTCTTCCTTCTTTTATTCCATAGTATTTCTTCAGCCTTTCTTATGAAAAAAAAAAGACAATTCAAATTCACTATCAAATATGTAATTGATTTTTTTTTTAATTTTAAAATACTTTATCAAAAACTGTTTCATGTAATAATTTTCAGAAAGCTGGAAATGATGACAGAGGAGACAACATAAAAAGTGAATCTAAATTTTTTTTAAACCCATAAAACACAGAAAAGCACCCAAGAATTATTTTATAAATAAACTCAAAGAAATTAAGATACGTACGTACATACACTCCTTGAATGTAAATAATAAAAGTAATCTAGCCTCAAACTTATAAAAAAAGGAACAAAAGATACAATTTGAGAATTCCCTAAAAAGCGAGAAGAGGAAATAATATCGTAATCAATGCAATAAATTTTAAATTTTGATTTTAAAGTAAAACAAAATAATCTCAAAACTCAGCAGTAAAAAAAAATTCCCTTTGAAGAAATTTACTTCTTTTTCCAGAAATTTATCGAATCTGCTCTCAAAATGAATAATTGGATGAATTCTAGCAGAAAAGAGTCTACTTACTTGATGAGAAATTCTGTATTAAGATGGATAGTACATTCGATTAGATTTCTAGAGCATTTAGAGAAAACAGAACGTTACAATTTACATTAAAAACTACATAGGAGTCAAGGTAAGAAATATGTTTTTCAGATATGGATCTCAGCATTTTATATATTTTTTAAATATGAATTAAATTAAATTGTAAGGAAATGCAAAATCTATTAAAAACTACGAAAAAGGCAGACGTTGGATTATCATAATGAAGCCATTTAACATCTGGAAGACATTTCTAAAACTGAGGCATGTGTTTTAAATATATGCATTTCAATTAGTCTTTTTTAAACAATTTTAATTACTTTTTTCTTGTAAAATATTTTTTACTGGATAGCGAATATGGTGAAAAACAAAACGTAAAATTTTGTGAACAATTTTGTGAATTTGCTTGTGGAAGCATTCATTTGATTGTTTAAAAACCGTGACGCAAGTATTTGCTATAAATTAAGCTTTAACTATTTAATTACGTCCAATAAAGCCATTCCTTTATACCACTGCGATTTTAATACGGCTTCTAGGGTTGCTTCTTCGTCTGGGTTACATCGACATCTTTAATTTTAAGAGATGTATAGATGTAATCCATATTCATTTTTCAAATAAAAATGACTAATATTTGCTGAATAAGTTTATATGAAGCTACAGTTTTCTGCCCATAATGTTTGAAACTTTTTAAATACTTCAGTTATCGCTCTAATAATTTCTCTTTTAAAAAACGCTTTCTACTTCGCGAGCTTAATTTTTTACATGTTTTGATAATAAGTGGCAACAAAATTATATTAATTTTAAAGTAAATTTGATGTCAAATTTTTATTCATTTATACATGACTTTCCTCTATCTATAAAATGTTGAAGCTCATCAATTGCAAAATTAACTGATTTTTCTGTTCTTGAAAATTTATAGCAAGTAATATCAAAAAGTCAGATACTTCATCCAAAGTATACGGTCAAAATAACATAAACAAAAATATTTAACGTGTTAAAAAAGGAGTAAAAGTTATTTTTCATTTTAGAAATTTAAAATCTTTGCGAAGATGTTTTCTTTGTGATTATTTTTCTCTAACTCCGATTGTTTCCTTAGAAAACGAGTTGACTCAATTATGAAAAAATGATTTCATAATGCCATTTTAAAAAGTTTATTTACTGATAAAAAAAAATATGCCAGCTGATAGAATCCGGGTTGTTAAATAAATACTGATTCATATTTATAATTCAGGGGGATCATTAAATTTATTTAGTTTTTTTATAAATGAACCCATAATGATTTCCTTATTTTTTTATATTCGGATGTTTAGATAAATAATTTTCAAACTAAGAAGCAGAATTTATAATGTATACTTACTTTTGTTTAAATGTTATAAGCATCGCGTTTATAATTAATTAGTATAATACAAAAGCCTAAAATAAGAAAATTTAATAACTCATTATAAGAAAAGGATATATATACGTATGCATGTCTGCGTGTGTGCGTGTGTGTTGCCACCGAAACTTCTCTATGCTCATAGCATTATTTCAGTAACTTTGAGGCTTATAATCATAGGTGCATATACAGAAGAACGTTGGAAAACCAAAGAAAACTGGTAAATTCTAATATTCAATGTTTTTTCAAATGTATAATTTCGATGTTTGATAGAATTACTAGTTTTTTCATGAAATAATTGATAATTTTTTTATCAATTATTTCATAGAACGCCATGTTATTTCATGACATAACTGATAATGTTTTATTATTTTAGTTATTATTTTACTGATTCAGTTATTTCACAGAATACCTAGTTATTTTATAGAATATTAAAGATTTATTAGGATTTATCAATTATTTCCTAGTATATGCAGATATTTTGTGAAATAACTAATCCTTTTTATCTAAAATAAGGGATTTTATACTTTAACAATAACGCACACGTATTGTATATTATGTGGTCGGTGAAGTTCTTTAAGCCTCTTTAAAAAACTTAAATAAGGGTCTCTTATATCTGGAGAAGTAACATGCAACTATAGGAGAGGGACTATGTTGAAATGTTAGAGTCAGATTTCCTAGTAACGAAATAAGAAAGTCCCCCCCCCCGTTCTTTAAAAAAATAAGAAATCACGCAACCTAAAAACCACCCAAAGTATAAGATCGGCCATAAAGTAATTATTATGATTATGAACTGTCCTGTTTTATACCTATTGTGAACTTTCTATAATTTAAAAAAGGGTTCCTCCTAAATTGAAAAATGTGTTCTTTGGTTATTCTCCTCCACCCCCGAAGCGCGTTTTTCAGATTTTCCTCCTTAATATTTTTATTTATTTTCTTCGTTCATTGTTTTACTTGACGCTACTTAGCTCGAAAAGACTGTATAATACCGTAAAATGCGTTTTACAGCTCATAATATCTCAGCCAATTTTACAGAAAACTCCATAAAACATTATCCTGTGTTTTTATCTTGATATAGCGTATAATTTTTTAATATAATTTTCTGGTAGATTTCCTTCATTTTTTAAAGTCATTGTTTCTTATTTCTCCGCTACAGGGAGAGTAGTTCATCACAATAAATTCATTATAATCATTTTACTATAGTAATACGCTGTTTCTCAGGTTATACGAGACACCGTTTTGAATTTGAGAGACTTAAAAGGACTCAGCGAAATGTGTGTGCGTGTGTGTATATGTATAAAAATAATACAGAAATGAAATATAAAATCGAAATAAAGGCATAGCTTCAAAACTAAACCACAGTGAAATCCTGAAGAAAGTAAGGGAAGAAAGCCTAATATATATGATTAAAAGGAGAGAAAAATATAAAATACAGGGTGTATTTGTATATGCAAAATTCAATTACATTTTATATAAATTTCTTTATAAATAAATTATAAATACATTTGCCTAATGCATTAAAATGTTTCTCTTAAAGAAAATTTCATATTTAGTATTTAAACCAAATTAGCATAACTTATAAAATTTAAAATTATTGTTACTTTTTCTGCGTCAGTGTGACCCCTGTCTTTTGTCTTGCAACATTATCTGTGATTTTAAATAACTAACGGTTTTCAAGGAATCATTATTAGAAGGATACTATTAGGGCAATATTTAAAAAAAAGCTTAAAGTTTACTAAAATATTTGTTTCTGAAGACGAGATAAGAAATATTATGAGACATTAAACTTGCTTGCATTTTCAAAAAGAGAGAATTTTATCAGGAATATTAATTTAGAACAAAAGCTTTCTTGGTAGATACATTTGGGTTATTCTATGTTAATCTGTCTGTTTATCATTTTTAGTTGATCGTCAAACAGGAGACAAGTACTGTCTGATTTTCGAAACAAAAGAGGAAATCACTATGTATATCTTAAAATATAATTAAAAATAGTTACAGTGATAATCACCTCAAAAATGCTTTATTTTCCAACGTAATCTTCACAACTATTTATGCGCTTTTCCCATAATTTTATCGATATCCCAATATCAACTGTATAAAAATAGTTGTGTTGCCGTCTTAGTCACATTAATACTTCATGTTCCACCTCCAAAAAATTGAGACTGAATATGTCGTACAACAAATATTTGAAATTTTGAATTTTCATCAATTCTTGCAGGTCATTTAATCAGAACTGCACTCTGAATCGTCAGTAAAATATCATAAGATTCACATTTTTATATAAAAAAGGAGTCATTAATGATTCTTTTAATCTTAAAACCATAGGTATTTAGTTATCATTTCGGAATATAAAGTTGATTTTAATTGCAAATTAAAAGACCAGCTTCCATAGCTTTTAAGAAGTTTTTAATGCAGTTTGATAATGTTCAACTCATGATCCACCATATCACCTCTGTTTATCCAGCTAAATATATCTTATCTTACATTATCCCTCTGAAAAAGAAGCTCCAAGTACAAATCCTATAGAATGTTTGTATCCTTCAAAAAGTTGTCCAGAAAATCCAACCAACGCACATTTTTTCGAGAATTCAAACGACTATGTAGTTACTTGAATGCAAATCGACCTAAGCATACATTTGAAATTGTAATGTTGTTTATTTTAACTCTTTTATCAGTCCGAATAAATTCCGCCAGTCTCGCTCTTTTGATTTAACCACGATGAAATGGGACGTTCATTTCGAATTTTATTTGAAATTCTGGAATACTTTTTCCCAATTGTGCACAGCTTTAAGATATAAATACTTTTCGAAAAAAAACAGAGAATATTTTGTGGACATAATTTTTTGCATCAAGTTTTTTCGGCCACAAAAATTAAATCACAGAACTACAGCTCCTTTTTCGTGCAATCATCCACTGCTATCGACATTTTGAAGTTACGATGCATACGAAGGGTATACTATAATTATCAAAAGAATATCATAAAGTTAGATTTCTCCTGATACCTATCTACATTCTTGGATAATATTTGTGACTATTTTAAGAAAGCAGTTTGTGTCTCTTTAATGATTTTCGATCGCACTTAAACGCTTCTTCTCATAGCTCTATCTAAGAATCTCAACTGCAAATATGTTTTGAAAGACGTTTTCATTTACTATGATTAAAAAAATTAAGGAATGGGCTTCTTCGTTCATTTAAAATTCTATACACACTATGGTACGCTGTGGTAACTTCGATAAAGACTGACAAATAAGTGTTGTTTTTTCTGATAAATTTTTTCTGCCGATTTTTTTATGCTTTTCTTTCTTGAAATATAGGCACTACCATTGCTTTAATACTCTACATTTTCCACTGATGGCAAAGAAGGTGCTTTTATATTAAGGAAAATTTGATAAATTATAAAAATCTTTTCCATTTTTGTTCACGTGCTGCGTAAAATTCTATGTTTTCTCTCGGACCATTTAATTTTCTTGACTGTCTATCACTCATTTTTGAAAAGCTCCTTTCATTTAAGCGCAATTCATTTAATAGGCTGTTTTCCAGCAACTAACAATGTTATAATTTAGTTTTATTTTATTACAAGCTAGTTGCTTTGACATCTAGTGAATTGCCTTTGATTAAATTCCCTGTAATTGAAATCAGTCGGAGCAAAAATTACATTATTTCCTTTCATAGAAAATTTGATGAAAAGACGCGAGAATTCGCTATTAAATTGAAAAGAAAACATTCCTTCCTAAAATCTTGACGTTAATAAAGTGTTATTCTCTTCATAGATATAGTATAGTGTGATATAAAACAACACTGAACTGAAACAATTGTATTCTTCATTAAGTCATAATTTCATTTAATATTGTTTACCTTAACACTTTTCGCAATCGACTGAACTTACTAAAATGAGCAATACATGAAGTTGACCCAAAACTGCCAAAAAGGCAAATCCCGCCAATTCTAGGCTCCTGTCGGAGACAGAAAACGCCCTCTTCCATGCTCTAACCAAAACAAACGGATTAGCAGCCGGTCATTTAAGCCTTCATCACGGAGAGTGCAGTACGATTTCGTGGATTTTCCGTTTCTCTCTTTAGTTCAAAGATTCATCAGCTTGTCACTTGGAAATCAAAGGGGGGAGGAACGAATCTTTTCAATACATTATTCTAGACTCGTGGTTTCATCTTTCCGGAGTTTCTCCGACGGATAGGATGCCGATTATTGCGAGACGTGCTTCAGCTGTCATGAGCTCGTGTTTCGAATTCAAAGAGGTGGAAAATTCGCTGTAATTAACTAACGAAATCAAAGTTTTACAACACCCACAAATTGCATGTAAGTATTCATTATCATTATAATATATTTGTTACTAAATTATCTAATTTGTATCCATAATATAAGTACTGTTCTATAATAAATTTTATCTTTTTAATGATCATTGAGAGCATTTTTGAGAATCGTTTGAGAAATCTAAATTTTGAAATTATTTACATGTGTATTTAAAAGGAATCGATCGAAATCGTAGGTTTATTCTATGCCATTTTGTTTATTTTCAGAAGCATTAGCAAAATATATAATTTTATTTCATGATTATTTTTCTCAAGTTAATAGGGAGAGAATAAAGACTAACTTTCTAGTGAACCAAATTTAGGTTGACTTGATTAATTTGGTTTTAGATTGTTTTTATTTACTAATTTTCAATGATAAAAGAATTTGTTTTCGCTTGATTTACTACTGCATAGATTTTATGAATGATCGAGTAATGAAACTCAATTATGTTAAAACGTTGCATGTTATATATCTGTTTAATATACTGTTTCCTATTTATGGATCTTGTCATCCTCACAGATGGATGAGGCTTTGCTCCTAATTTGTTATATGTAATCACTGTTATTTAATGTTATTTTATTTTGATTAATTTAATTCTTTAATCCTAAATTATATATATTATTTAGCACATAATCGTATGTATTATTAGTTGTATTTGATACGGAGTTGTATCTTGCAATCAAATGTTCTATTTATGCCATAAATACGTTCTCCCATTTGTTTTTAAAATGTATTATAACGAAAGATAAAGAATTTGTTAAGGAAAAAAAACATAAAAGTAAATTTATGAATTCTGTTTTCATTAAAATTTAGTATTTTTAATTCAACTTTCCATCTTAAAATAAATTATATAAATATTTTGCATCAAATATACATTTATTTCTTTTAAGTTGACAAGCACGTTGAAGAGTTGACTTTCTGAGTTGGCCCATATGAATACTTATCCTTATTTAAGAATATCCTTATAAATTGAAACTGCTTCATAAGCTAAATGAATTTAAATAAAAAACAAATTAAAGTTGTAGCAATTGAAGAAAAAGAATTTAGGATAAATACGGAATATAGCAAAATAAAAATTTCGCAGTATAAAGAAGTTTAATTATCAATTGTTTCAGATAAGGAGAAAAAATATTCAAAGCATTAAAAAATTAGAAAAAAGATGGAAAATATTATCAGTCCAATATCAATTAATGCCTCTAAAATTTCATAGTTAATTATTAATTCTTTTTTATATTGAAACGGAGAAATGTTAATCTGTAATAAGAAATAATATAGCAAATTTTTGTATAACATTTTTTATTATTTATTTGCAAACAAATTAACACTATAAATTACTTTACAATTACATTACAAATTTAAAAATTTGTTTAATTTGCTTTTAAAAAAAGAGTTGATTTTTTTTAAATCAATACTTAAATTATAATCTAATAATTATCATCCTGTTTATTTCAATATTAATGAAAGTCAAGTTTTATGGAAATTTCAAAATTGTTCCTGCAGCATCACTTTTAGAATTAAAAATCGGAATTTGACTTATGCTGTTGAATACAACTTTCAATATGACAGAAAATATTTTTTTCCAAAACTTTTGTCTGTTCTTCAAAGAAAATGCATCAAAGCAACTTTACAAATAAAATAAAATTACGAAATTGAAGAATATCCTTAGTTTAATAAATATTTCTGGTTATGTCATATAATGCTTTGTCATTTTAACAAGAATGTAGCTGTCACATATAAATAAATAAAAATTATAAAGTTATTGGTTCAGCTTGTATTTTGTTTGAGTAATTAAATAAATAAAGAAATAAATTCTTTTTAAACTGACAACCTAAAACAGTATATATTTAAAAACACTCTATATATAACTGAATAATTAATACTTCATTCATAAGTAGAATCAGATCTAAAATAAATACTGTAGTATATCTAAAACAAGAAGATAAGAATAAAATAGAAGTTCTAAAATAATTTTTCCGTGCATTTCGGTAAGGATTCAATCATATCCTAACCTAATTATAAGAATTTTAAGATAGTAGTTTAAAAGTTCTTTGAAGTTGACTTATTTAACGTATTAAAGAAAAGAGATAAAAATTACTTAATAAGATAAATTACAGAAATGGGTCAATTAAACCCAGTCAAAGACAGAATGTTACATGAAGTTAGTTTTAAAATGTTAAGTTATCATTGTAGAGTTATATATTCGCATCATTGTTATTTAGTACAGTGAACTTCACCCCCCCCCCCTCGAAATTTAAAATGGGCTTTCCGATTCCGAATTTAATTATTTTTCAATTTTTGAATTTAATTCCTTTTTTATATACAGTGCTTTGATTTCAGTTTTTTTCCCATTAAATGTATCTGACATTCCGGTATTAGAAAGGGGAGTGGGTATCTCCGATTTTTGATCATTTGTTTCAGACTGAAAAAATTTGGAATTTGACAGATTTGTCCTGTCTTTTAATAAAGTATTCTAAATTGATTATTTTTAATTGTTGATATTAAAAGTTTAAGAGCACCGATTTGATCTAAAAAGTAGTCTCTGAAAAATTATTCATTCGCAATCTGATACAAATATCAGAAGTTCGTATTAATGTTTCTTGAGACTTAATTGCTTCGTTTTTGTAGTTTTTAGTGGTTTATTTTTTCCATTGTTTGGGGAAAGGTCCTCATTTTGTAATTCCAAAACCTATTCCCATCCACCTTTCTTAGTTGGGCATCCCTGTTTTAGAAACACTCGGATTAAAATTCAAAAAATCTGAATTTCCATTCTCCAATGTTATTTGTTTCCGTATTTAATATAGAAAAAACATATCTAGTTTGAATAAAAGGACTGCCATACTAGGCACTGAACATGCAGCTTTCTCCTTAAGTCCACAAGGTAATTAATTTAAACAATGATCAACCAAATTACGGCCAAGCTGGTAAAATAATTGAGCTTGTAAGGGACTCTTCAAAGAACCTTGACGTGGGTCTTCTCATCAAAGATTGTGGAAAATTAATTTTTTCGTCCAGTATTACACAAATATTTGAATAAACGATTTTTAATAGAACAGAAAAATGATAAATTAATATGTGTTTGCTAAATCTTGTTTAATATAATTATATCAATAAAAAATTTTACCCGCATACAGACTGGCAAAAATTCTATTCCACTATAATGTTAAGGTTTTTTTTCCACACACTAAGCAAATCTTGCTGTTCTCTTATAACTTCAATTTTCTCTTTTTTACTTCTTACACATCCATGCATTATATTCTATTGCATTTTTAACCCAATTTATTAGTACCTCTGTAATATAATAATTTACTACTTATGAAAAAAAAATAATACATAACACTTTAGGTAATTGAAAGATGTCTCATTTTTTATCGAAAAGAAAAAAAAAAAAAAAGGAATTACTTTTCTATTCCTTCTCCACAATTTCCATTTTAAAAGGTAATTTTGCGATTTATTTTATTTTTAATCTAAAAGTTAAGATGCTATATTCTCCGGGGAAGCTCTTGATAGTTTTCTATTAAAAATTTGCATCTGATGAAAGTGATTTTTAATACACCTGTTTCTGTTAAACTAGTCTTTAACCCATCTCATACCAAAAGATTACTAAATTAAAGCTTATGAAAAAAAAAAAAGAATCAAATGATAGTTTGTTGTCCCCAGACTACTAAAAACCAATTTATTGAAAGATCTATTTTGTAGACATCATTAATATATTCTAAACGATTTATGATCCTAGGATGTATTCGCTGCTGTTTGCTGCATTGAAGCACTTCTACCGCATGTTGTGCGTATCTGTCATATAGCTTCTTTTTTAATCACCAGCAATATGTCCTATATTGTGGTTTTACTTTTTTTTTGCTTCACTAGTACTTTTTGAAGATTTTATTTACTGTTGCATGAGAATTTTTTTTTAATTTAGCTATTTTTAAAAAAAAAATTGCAACCCTCCCAAAGGGTGCTCACAATCATTCCACTTTCAAAATTATTCAAATCGTTTGTCCTCTCCCCCAAACAAGTAAATTGCAACATTTACACCTGCTTCTGATTGAAATATGCTTTTTAACATCCGTTTTTTAAAGCTGCACATGTCACTACATGTGTAGCACAGACAAGTCGAAGATTTAGTAAATAAAATTCATAATATTTTAATCACTCGGTATATCTATATACAAGCACTGAATTCACTCATTAAATCACTTTTGGGAGAATCATTTAATATACAAAATAATAATAAATGTTCCAAAAAATTTTAACATTAAGATAACTGGATTAATATTCTATAATACTTTTCTAATAACAGTGAATCGGATAGCTGATTATGATATTAATGAATATTTTTCAAAGTACTCTCATAATGTATCTTAGCATGCCAACTAAGCACATGATCTGTGTTAGCAGAAAGAATCCGTATTATATGCTTCATTCGGCAATTTCCTTGATCAAATAAAATTCTAAAGAAAGAATTTCTTTTTATCTTTAAGCATAATTTAAAATAAACACTTCTTGAGCATTAGAATAGATAATATTTTTTATTTTATATTTTATACTTCTCTTCAACCAATGAGTCACATGCAAGTTAAAACTCATTATAAATTACCATCCTTTCAGTGCCGTTATATTTTTATCTTTTATCTTTATCAAGAGTATCTTATTCACATTCACAATGTTAATAATTTTGCAACAGTTTATCAAAAATTTTGTTGTCTTAAAAAAACATTGCTCTATTAAAGAATTTTTATAATCGGTCAAAACCACATATAAAACCTTTCTTTCATTAATCTTTATAATAGGAATAAAATTCTTTTTTTTATCTTGTTTCCTAAATACCTTCAAAGTACTAGGAATGTATTTATCCGGAATGAAAATAACCCGCTTTATAGCTGAAAAGTTTTGTCAATTAATATAAAAATAGCTTCATTGAGTTTCAACTTTTATGCTCATATATTTCGACTCGTTCGTTTCAGGTCACTTTCAACCTTGGGAGCCTTCAAACACGACTTTCATTTAGCATTTTTGCATGCAAATATTTTAGTATCACTTACAGATTATTATATTTTCACCCTGAAAATACGTAAAAATAAGTCGTAAACGACATTGACGCTTTAATTCATTGTCTTTCCACGTATGATAGTTAAAACATCTTGTCATGCAAAATTCGTTATTCGGATACTGTAAAATTCTGTTTCCGTTCAATTTCAAGGATAGTTGATCAAAGCATTGTTTTATAGTTTGATGATGAAAAGAAAGAAGTGTAAAATATTGTTCATAATAGATAAAGGAGAAGAATGATTATTGACTTGAGGATTAAATTTATATTTTATTCTATTCAATGCAGTAAAGTATCTATGTAAATATACATATTCATACGATTATACACAAATTTTCTTCACGTATATGGCTATGTACTAGAGTAACTCTTAATAAGTATTCGTATATTTCAGATGGTTCCTAATTTTCTAAATGAGAAAACGAAAGGTATTGAGAAATAAGAAGGGAACTAAATAGTTTTTTATAATCTTCCAAGCATAAATAACGTTCAGTAAACTATCCTAACTTGTAATTCTTTTCTCAGATTCCTATTAACTATAATCAATAACTACTGAAATTAACAGCTAAGAGTAACCAGTGAATGACAAAATTCAACAAAGTATTAATAGAAAATGCAAAAAATAAATGATGAATTTCGGTCCCTGATTAACGCTAAATTTATAAATACGAGTGTTAATTTTGTAAATTTACATACATAATATTAATAAAAAATATGTAAAGTTCTATGTTTCGTTCCTATTCCGATCCTTTCCTAGTAGATGTTTGCAATTAAACTCTCCCATCTCAAATCTTATCACCGTTTTAAATATAATTCCAATTTTGTATTTGGACACATATTTAACGCTCGCTAACATGGCCTGTCAAATAGATAGGAAAGAAAATAGAAGATATAAGAAGATAGATATACTCATTCCTTAGCTGATACAGATAATGGATATACGAATCTATCATTTGAAGAAAAATTCTCTTAAAAATAACAGCAAAAAGTTTGAATGTGAATATTTTATCAGTACATCTTACTATTTTGCCTTTATAAATGTGCATAGTTTTTTAACAATTTTTTATTCATCTATTTATTCATTTTTATGCTATTCATAATAAAAATACTGAAGCATCGATTCGATTGTTTTTTCATCTTCTGAAACTTACAAAGTTTCACGAAACGTTCTTTTATGATAATTATTGATTAAACATATCCATACGAAAGTCCCATTTCCTTTATCTAAATATCATATTTAATGTATTCAAAATCAGAGATAAGAAATCGTCTGGAATATTTGCTATAAGCCGTTTTTCTAGCGTCTGTTTAAAAATATTTCATCTATCTTCTTGTAATTTAAATCAATAAAGAACGTTTTTAAAAAATACATTTTCAGTTATTTTATGTTGATATATGGGAACGAAACAGCTGACTAATAACAATTTGACGTTGCTATATTTTGTGCTCCTTTAAAAAAAAGATAAGATAGGAAAAGTTTCGCATTTAGCAACTTTATAGTCATTAGTTGAAATT
>JAPMOQ010067128.1:285938-300025 GCA_026543055.1 Argiope trifasciata | reverse complement strand
AGTTTCGCATTTAGCAACTTTATAGTCATTAGTTGAAATTAATATTTGTTGCTGTTGCTGATCTCATATAGGATTTAGAGCTGATACTTATTTCGAAACCATTTATTTGCTTAATTTCTTTAAAGCTTCAGAAAAATTATGTGCGATTCATTTGCTGTCATTTTTTATCACATCTGCTCATTCATCATATATACATTGGGAATCAAATTCATTATATTTCTTAAATAAACAGTGATCTAGAGAAGTAAATAGAATTTTGAAGAAATTGCATAGCTAAGTTGAGCGAAAAGAATTACTAAAAATTTATCCTATTTATTCAGCCACATTTTTCCCAAGGTAAAGGTTTAAACATACACTTCAAAAATGTATGATAAGTATAAATAGTAAATGATCGCTTCAAGAAAGGTGCATCATGCAGGTATTAATTTCACACTTATGCGTGCATAACGATACCGGAAAATACGTACTACAATTTCCTTCTTTGAAATAATTAAAATAACAGAAAATTGCAGTTTTGAATCAAAGTATATATTAGGCAATCGAGCAAATTATTTTATAATTTGCTCGATTTTAACCAAATTATTTTATGGTAAATGAAGTATATTTGAGATAATAATGTTTATAATTGGTTATATATTTAACTTCTGTTTTCTTCTCTTACGTAGCTTATATATGCATTTTTAAAGATGAATTATGCTTCATGACAGGAAGCTAAATTTATGGAAGTAATATCTTTCTTTTATGACATGTTCATGAGCTATCATCTGAAACTTCTGCCGAATCTTTGAAGCTAAAAAGTTTATCTCAAAAATCATAGCAAGTAGCTCCAAAAAAGTAAATTTTCAAACAGTATAGTTTGGTTGATTTAATAAGAATATGTTTGCAAACAACGCTAAGTTAATTAAAACTCTTGAAATTGCTACCATTGGGAGAAATTTGAATGCAGGTTACCGTAATTAATTCCAAGAAATCAATCGGAAGAATTTTTTTAATTCTTTCTTCTGCAATATATCTTAATACTAGTCTGACTTTAATATATGACGTTTCCTATAAGAATAAAAATTACAACCCCTTTTAAAATATCACATTTTTCTATTCGTTTCATGACTTGGTTTTGACAATGATCAGAAACCGATTAGTATGCATCTGTGTATATATTTTCCTTGGTGAATGAAGAAAGTCATTATGTACAATCCGTCAAAAACTTTCAGATAATTTCTTATTGAACGCAGTCTGTAAAATTTGAACTCAATTGGGTATTGTCATTTCAAAAATATAAGTCTCTATGAATTTTAAAGAGGAGGCGACTACCTACAGAGACCATTTTTTAAGTCGCGTCTCGCTTTTAATGCTAATTAAATAATTTCAAAGCAACAAGCAAAGTTCGGATACTTTTTTAACTCTTTTTACAAAACCAGTGATTCTCCACTTTTACAGCTCAATTATTTTCTCTATTTGTCATAGTTTTTGAGATAAAATCTCTATCTTTCAAAAATCGCTATTACAATAAGTAATCGTTATTTTCAAATGTTTTTTCTTCGTTTCAATGTAATTTCATTTATCCACCCAACTAGATTCATGTATACTACATTCCATTACACCAAACTAAATCTACGTATATTCTTTTCACTATATCTTATATTCATCTAAGCATCTTCTTTTTATTTCTTCATTTTTCATCATTTTTTAAATTATATTAACTTCATTTTTCGTCATTATTTTATTAATAATATACGTCGTATATCTTATATTTATAATGCAGAGTTTATGTGCATTGTATTGAAAGATTCTTTAAGTTGATATATTCGTGTATATCAATGACTTTCTTTATGTTTATATATATTCAAATCCATAAATGAATTACTTGTATTCTAATAAAAAAAAATTCTAAATCCGATTCCATAAAGTAAAAAAGCATACTGAATTTATTAAATATGGAAATCGAAAAATGTTGCAAAATCATGAATGAAAAAAATTAAAGGCTCTATCCGGAACTCCATTCTTTGTAAATGAATGTTTTTTCTTGTTATTTGCTTTATAATAACAAAAATCACCTTCATTATTTAATTTCGCATTTTTATTGGTTCCATGTATAATTTCTAAACCCAGATGTGAAAAGTCTCATTAAAAGGTGAAAGGTGAAAAGTCTCATTAAATTTATGAAACAATGGAAACTAAAAATATTGTATAATTTTGAAAAGAATTCAAACGCTTTTAAATTTTGTTTTTCGTTGCTCCATTCTTTATTTGGGATGTCCTTTTATGAATCCTGGGAAGGTGTCGCAATTACAAAAACAATGCTATTTTCGAAGTTTATATATTTATTAGTTTTACGTGTATTAGTTCGTTCATTGACTGTACATTTAGAAATAAATTTGTTTTTCTAAAATAGAACCGAAATGAGCCGTGCATCATTATGATAATATTTCATATTTAAGCAATGAATGCTTTTTTTCATTTCTGTTATATTATGAAAGTTTAGTTCTATTATTTCTAAAGTTGGCTCCTCTTTGATATATATTCAATTTAAATTTAAATCCACATTAATAATAAAAAGTGTAAGCCTCACTTTAAGTTTATTCAAAAAGTTAAAAAGTATTTGCCTTCATATAAACCTACAGCAGAGAAAAATTGTCGCTTATAGGACTGTGACGCCGAAACATCTAGAAATCGAGGAACAAAGTCTGCAACGAAAATGCCCGGAAGATCTGGAAAAAATTTGACGTGACTTTTCCCAATTCCTATTAAATTGTGATTTATTTTTCATGTCAGTGAATTTACCAAACCTTTTTCTTTTATTTTTCCCCACTTTTCTTTCATTAAAAACTTCACAATTTTTTTTCCCATCTGAAAATGCAATTTACTTCTCGCCTTTTTTCCTTATATTAGGAATTTTTCCTCAACCTATATATTATTGATTATTTTAAGAACATTTCTGAGAGTTTTCTGAAAAAGTAATACTACGAAAGAATCGAACTGGTTTAAACAACCACTATATGAATTGGAAAACACTGGTAGCTGTTTAAGATGTCCATTTTTTTAAATGTAAAGTTCAGTTTGATGGAAAACAATTTTCATGTATATATTTGAAGATATTTTACTTTAAAACAAAATTAATCGTTTGACTTCAGTGATTGTAAAAGATGATTGCAATGGCACTATCCGCCATTCTATTTTTTTACCCAATCCATTTAGGGCGATCATACATGCACTCCTCTTCAGGTTCTCTCTAGCTCTTTCGGTGAACTCCTCATTAGAGTGCAATGTTAGTATCCTCTCCATGCATCCCAATTCTTTCCCTCCCCGCCTGTATTAAATGAACTTCCATTCCAAAAGGTGTGATTAAAATGTGAGATTTAAATTAGGATGGATTAGATGCCCAGCTTTCCACTCGTTTTGGTATGGAATCTCCAATTTTGAGTTAATCACTGACTTTGGCTTTTATACATGCGGGATGAGAATTCGAAACCGGATTCACGTCCCGCATGTTACATTTGCTTGGAGAAATGGTTAAATTCTATTTTGAGTCAAACAGGATTAATGCGAAAGTTTGAAGAAAAGGTGTTGTTTCAAACGCCGTCCACCTTATCTGATTACGATTAAAAATTAATCGTGCTATTATTAAAGGTTTTAAATCACCCGTGTAAGAAACGCTGTACCAAAATATTCCTTTTCGAGCTTTCAAACAGAACTGTATCTAACTTAATTGATCTCTAGAAAACAGCGTCCCTCCTATATTAATTAAGAGGAAAACGGAAGACTCAATCTAAATAAGAAGGGAAAATAGTTCCTTTGTCACGAGAATATAGAATAACAATTTCATGACCATGTGTTACATTATTATAATTATTTATTGAATTATTTTTTAAATTTTAAGTTGATTTAAGTTTATTTTTCGTTTCGCTTTTTAGATGCAAATATATATATATAGTTACTTTATTCATCTCACTTTGACATGATTTCACTTAATGGTATTTTTTTCTCTTTATTCATTATTGAAAAGATAATATTAGTTACTGAAAGAACTGCTGAGAAAAAGTACATCGTAAGCGAAAACAAATTCTTTGAATACATTCAGTGCCCAAATGCACTTTGCGTGTTCTCTTAAAATCTTATTTTTGGAACAATGTTTCATTTTGATAACCTTTTAATTTCGCCATAAAATACTAACTTTCCTTCCTCGCCAATCCACTAGTTGTGCCAATCCATTTTCAGCGTTGGACATAGAAATAAAAAATCGCTCCGAAATACTTATCACGCCAAGTTGCATAGGGTTAGCAGAATACATGAATTCGAAGATTCTACAACAGATGTTTCTATCGCTGCAGTAACGAGGCATTATAAAAACAATTCAGGTATAAATTCAGAACTACTGTGCTACGTTTAATTATGACATAGAAATTAATAATTTGATTCAGTAATATTTGAAAAGAAATCATAATAAACAGGAAATAAAATATAATGAAATGAGCTTATATGAAAATAGTTGTTCTTTTACTTTTTAATACAATACCATAAAAAATAGAAGTTATTATTTGTATTAATGCTTTAATTCAAAATGTCTTAAACTGTAAATTTTGATTTTGGAATTTTTATGTATAGAAAAAGAAATCTGATAACGAAATTTCAAAAAATCTATAATTTTTGACAAAAAAAATTGACAAAAAAAAATTGAAACGCAAAAGAAATTTGACTACAAATAGAGTTCTCAGTAAGAAATCAATCGAAGTGATCACCCCGAAATTCTCTCTCATCTATACTTAAAACAAAGCTCAATGTGTGTGTGTGTGTGTTTGTGTGTGTGTTGGCGCTCTACAGGCCAGACCGTTGGACCTACAGCTATCAAATTTGGTATATGTATACCTTGGAGGTCAGGAATGTGCACATAGGAGCCCTTTTTTCGAATTTTTTATTAGAATTTGAATTAATTAAAATTTAATCGAAATTTTGACGTTTTCCGCTATAACTTCCAAAAATATTCTCGCACAAACATGATTTTTACATCAATTTAAAGATTAAAAAATTAGCTTTCTAATGATATCATTGTTTTAATCTATAACTTAAGCTTCTATTTTTAACGAATTTTTAAAGAAATATTTTAACCATGTTTTCTTTTTCACGTAACTGGATAAAATAAAAGAAAACAATGACGAAAGTTCAAATAAAAAAAACTATCATCGCAAATCAAATCTAAAGAAATACAACTTTCAGCATGTGACTGGATAAAATAACATAAATATAAAATGAGATATCTTCTAAGAAAATAAATGCAAGGCAAAGGATTCTATGATCGTTTGTAATATCTATATCATTAATTCAATAAATCTTCTTTATTTACGATAAACCTGATTGAATTTATGTGGCATTTTATGTGGTTTGAATCCAATTATGCATTGATGAATATATGAGTTTTAGATTTTTTCATACTTTGCACTGTGAGCCATATTTTACAAAATATTTTTATTAATATTTTAAATAAAAGTTGTTACATCAATCAGTCTTCTAAATCAATAATTAAAACTGATTTATAAAATTAAAGACTATTATTAGGAAAACGTGTTTTTTTAGAACTCTCCGTCCATCATCTTAAAGAAAATATTAATTTCAGGCCAATCAATGCCCGGAATTATTTCAAGGCTAATAAATATGTGATTTAATTAAAAATTTAAAAAAAAAAACGCATTACTCATGGCGAACCAGCTGGTAGCCAAAGGCGGCTAGTACTTAATAAATGTGTTATTTCATCCCCATCACATCAAAATTATACAACTTAGACAAGACTATGTACGCCCCGAGCTTCCTGATTTTATTTTCAGGGTATTGAGTATTTGGTGCTTCAAAATATAGAAAAAAGCAAGTTTTGCTGATTTAAGTTATAGTTACTCAGAACTACAGTTGTAGTAGCAAAATAACAAATTAATTTCAGTAATCGTTATATTTTTGAGTAATTGCGTTTACATGCATTCATGTATACAGACCAACAAACTCTTTGGTGGATTTGGTTAAAAAATTAACTCAAGGCTACAATTTTAGTAGCAAAATTACATTTACATTTACATTTTTAATTTCATTTACCTAAATCTTTGAATGTTCAATTATCACGTTTGCATACTTATAAATGGATTTCAATCTATAAATTTGGTTTAAAGACTGCTTACCAAATTTCACCATTCAATCCAAATCATTTTTAAATTACTTATATTCCCAAGGTAGACAGACGATTCCAAAGGTGTATTTTTCGTTCTTAAGGAGGTCTGAAATGTGATTCGTAAAAATCTCAATGTCAAATTTTTCAACAATTACAATATTTTGTAATCTAGATAAAACACTAAGGAGGTCACCTTTATTTAAATCAGTTTAATTAATTATTGCAAATAAATATACTTCTCTGAAGATTGCTTTCGTTTATCGTCTATTGATAAACAGTGTTTGCTCTTTGATTTTCTACTCCTGACCTTGTACATTTGGTATTGAAATTGGAAAAAATTTAAGCTTATAGTTTAATTTCGGTTTGTTATATTAAAATTTCGTTTTGAAACTGGTTTCGAGGATATATATTGGAACAGATTTCTTAATCATGAACAATTGTCAAACATTATTTAAGGCTGAAGCTTCCTTTCGGATCTTACATATCACATTTGAGTCAAGACAATTGATGTTTTGTGTATTTTGGAGGTTTTATGGATTTAGAACGGATTTACCTGAACTTTTCTGGATTTTGGTCCCGAACCTTCCAAAATCTGAAACTTAGTCACGAGGAACAATTGGGCGAAGAATATCTACTTCAGTTTTAAAATATTCTATTACATAGAAAATAAACACT
This sequence comes from Argiope trifasciata, assembly GCA_026543055.1. NCBI lineage: Eukaryota > Metazoa > Arthropoda > Arachnida > Araneae > Araneidae > Argiope > Argiope trifasciata. The sequence continues at coordinate 293,202 of JAPMOQ010067128.1, read as the reverse complement.
ATTTTCATTACACTTGGAATTTGCTCCTATTTTATGTACGTTTGCCTGCCGATATCATTTACGATTTTATGACAATGTCATGAATTTATTATCACACTCTTAACCGTAATTTTATATGTAAGATTACTCTTCTATTTAAAACTTCGATAACTATAATTCTTCGTCGTAGTTCTTCCTGACATGAATGCATTTATGTCATTTTTCAAGTATTTATTTTGAGATTTGTATGATAATCCGCTTTGGATTTATGTTTCTAGCACGTGGAGTTCTCATTTCTCTGGACAAAATTTACTTTTCCAAGATACAAGCTGCCTATTTTTATTGTTAAAGAAAATCAGACTTTCTCTCGCCTAAGCAAAATTACTTAAATGTCTCTGCATGAGAGATCTTTTTATCATTCCTCAAACTAAACACAAATTATAAATTTAATTTTAATGTTCCTGAAATATTTTTTAAAGGCATCTGCGACTCAACGGTAACTAAACAATCAAATATTTATAAGATAAAGTGTTATCGTATATTTATATTATGCAAATTATTTGGAAGGGCTTTTTCTATTTTTCCTTTTTAAATCTTTAGATATTTGATGTTATGTGAAAGCTTATTCTCTAGTTTTTAAACTGTTTCCTCCTTTGCAGTTTTTTCTCTTCCACTTCAAATTTATTTTATACGATTTAAAGATATCGACATTTCAAATCACTAGAGTATAACTCTAAAATAAATGTACAAAAAACTATACAGTAATCTATCTTGAGCATTAGTCTTGTACACATTAACTGAATCGGAGTAAAGGTTTTCCAAAATTGTGTGAAGTGGAAGTTCGAAGAAAATTTGATGATCCATGAATCGTTTTCATCGTTTGAACACGCTTCAAGGTTATGTTGTCCATTTCAAAATAGCCCACAGATAATTTTAAAAGGGAAAATTTGTTTAATTACATAAAATTATCTTTAAAAAATCTATAAAAATTTAAATATATGAAGATTAGTTTCCGATAGCAATTTGGTACTAACTACCTCAAACTCCAAAATTATCTTAGTTATAAGAAGCACAAGCAATAATTAACTTTTTAGCTATAACAAAAAATAAATAAATAAAATTTCAAGCATTTCTAATAAAAGAAAATTCAAAATTATAAGAGAAAAATTATTAAATTAAAGTATAAAATTTATTACTATCACTTGACAAGGAATTTCCTAGTGCATATTTTAAAGCACTAATATTCTTGTAAATCCCACTGATGCATTTAATTTTATAGAATAACAGACAATTTATCTTTCAGAAAAATGATTTACTGAAACGGATTAAAGAGAAAAAGACAAATTTGAGCTTTTAGAAAGAAATTTTAATTTTAGCTCGGTTGGAAAAGTTGTTTGATAGCTGTTTTAGAAAACCCGATGAGACTATTTCCATCATGAAAAATTATAATTTTTTTAAAGGTTATAAATGGCGATGCTTTTCAGAATTGTAGTTATGCTTCTAAAAACCCTGCTTCAATGACAAATGCGACTGCACATAAAGGGAAAGTCGGCAAAGAAAATTAAAGAAAGAATGGAATGGGTTTTCAAATTTGGAGATATATCACATTCCAAAATATTAAAAGAAGAATTTATTTTTATTTATCTGCGCAAAATTTATTTAACTAAAAATTATGTGAATGTTATTTTTAACAATAAAAATACTAATACTTTTCCTCATTCTATGCTAATAATTTTATTCATGAGAAATCTGACATCAATCGTTTTCGCTTCTAAAAAGAAAGAAATGCCATTGAATTCGTAAACTGCCATAGATGTTGTAAAACATTTTTGATAAGAGTTGCGAAACGATTGGCATCTCGAATTAGTTATACACAGCAAAGAGAGGCTCGTAAACAATATCATAATTCTCGGTTGGTTGGAGATCTCTGATTAAATCAGCAATAATGTAAATCACACAGCGGTTAGCTTCATGTAAGTTATTTTTCCACTGTAAACATGTTTTCGTATTTTTTGTTTATTTATTTATTTATTCCATGGTGAATGGCTATTCCATTGAGAAATTATGTGGTTAAAAAATTATTATTTTAATTCTTACAATATGGTCTTCGAACATTTTTCCAAATTATTTGGCAAGATTTTAGTTATTATATAAACTGAATAAAACCTATTTATGATATTGTTATCTAGAAAAAAAGATATTGTCATAAATAGTTCATCGTTATAGACAGTTTGAGCAACTTTGCATCCTATGTTAACATAGGGTGTGCCAGAGTAACTTACTTATTTGAAAGGTCAATAAAAACAAAAATACTTCTGTTATTGTTTTAATTCTTTTTTATTTGAGAAAGCAATATCCCAATTTTTTATACAGTATTGAAAATGACATTGGTTTAATGACGATCCCCATTGCGCATACACTGATTAAGTCAATTTTTGAAGTTCGTGCCCACTCTTTGCAACATATCAATCAGTATGTTGGCAATGGCATCGCGAAAGTTGTTCTTGAGGTGAGCTATTGTCCGTGGTCGATCGACATAAACAAGTGATTTCAAAGTGAGCCTCGTCACTAAAAAAAACGACCGCGTCTTCAGGCAGGTTGTCAAGCAGCATTTCACATGCATTTTGAGGGCAATAAAATCGCTTTCAGTTAATTCTTTCACAACTGCCAATTTATTGGGATGAAATGGAAGGTCTTAATGGAGAATTCGTCGAAGAGTGGTGTCAGAAATTCCCAGAGCAGCTGCGTGTTTGCTAGCCGAACGCCGGGGAGGACGCAGAATTGACTACCTCACTCTTTCGACATTTTCCGAAGGTATGGTAATCCGTTGAAATCCATTTCTGGGCTTAGCAACACTCCCGAAATGAGTTAACCCACGACAAAATCAAATTACGGCCAAGAACGGGTCTGTGAGGAGGAATTTCAAAGCAAGAGCGGAAGGCACGTTGCTCAGTAAAAAGTGAGCGACCATTAGAAAAGAAGCTCTCGACTGCGAAGGCCCATTATTCTCTAGACCAGAGCATGATGGCATTTAATTAGATGGAGAAACAAACTTGGAGACTTTCGCCTCCAGTAGCATCACCTATCATCCTTTTACCCGCCCAACTCACCACTCGGGAGTTTTTTCAAATAAGTAAGTTTCTCTGGCGCACCCTGCATATGATTTTAAATATGTTTTAATATATTAACTAATTTTATTGCGCTTATTGATTTATCTAACTGATACTTTTTGATATAAGCTATTGTTTCATAAATTTTAAAAACTTTTTAAGAACTTCAAAGTGAAATTTTTTACCAACATTTTTACTACTAATAAAAGTATTAATAAAAGGAAAAATAATATGAGAAAAGCATTCATTGCTAGCTTCGAAACCATTGTTTCCTATCTCAGACTCCAATTTTTTTCCTTTTCATTCACTAATGAGCACATTTTACACTCTCATTCAATGGAACCCATTTTGGGCTGCTTTTTCGTCATCGTCAGTTGCTACAGCTTTAATCTTTTTCGGTTGACATCTATTTTTTCTTTTTACCACAGTATTCTCAATAGTATTTTTTTTTTTTCAAAAACACAGCTATTGAGCAATCTCAAATTTTTCAGCAGCACCGACTTAATTTTACTATTGATCAATTTCCGAAATTACTTTTTACTTTTTCTTGACTTGCCAGTCAGCGATTGGAATATCACGCAGATTCAAAGCTTTTATTCATCGAACATTAACTTCAAGGAAAAAGTATGCAATGAGAAACGCTAACTGCATTTAAAAAGCAACCACCCGGAGACAGAAACAGCAAACTTTTCTACACATTCCATTCTTCAACTCCTCCTTTCACCCTCACATACATACGTATACCAATTTCCCTATTATCTCACATTCTAAAATCTTTCTGGGAAGAGGACAATGTATGTTATTTTTCAAGGGAAAAAAATTAAGATTATACTGCACTAGTTTTTAAAGCGGTAAAGTTATCGTTGTGGACAGTGCATGCAAAACGCTGTTATAGCTGTAGGCAGGACCAAAATACAAATATGAAATTAATTGTGTGAAATTTACCGAATACTGCATGGGTCAATCAATTACCCTTGATTGACGATCTGTCATATTCCTACAGTAATATTGGGAATGCATACATATTGAAGAATCTTATTCAGCTTGATTAAATTAATGCTTTGAAACATGACAATATTAGAGAAACAGTGAGGGGAAATTAGTACTGATATCAGGTGCGATGTCAGTTTGAATACCTCCAGCTTCGGAGAACCTCAGAGTTCCTACTCTTATTGTATTTAAGATCAAAGCACTAATTAACCCAAGAGAGAAACAGGCATTCTCCAGTGCCACAATACTCGCCTTTCCCTTTATACTATTCTATAGAACCCGCTTAGGTGATAATAATTAATTAGGTGTTTAGAATCGCCTAACTCATAATAGGCTAATTCATGCCACTGTCTTTGCATATCATTGCAAGTAATTATATGAAAATTATAAATGTTGTGAATTAATTTTTTAATGTATTTTTGAGAGATTTAAAGGTTTGACTTTGACTCATTTTAATTATTTATAAATGTTCAACCATATCTAGAATTCGACCGAATTGTGTTAGTCATCAAAACGATTTGTCCAAAGAACTCATGAGGTGCATGATTTGAAAAGATATCTAGCGAAATTAATCCCATCCCAAGTTCATCACTTAGTGAAGAAACTGAAATTTAAATTAAATTAATCGATTTCTAAGGTTTCTAAAATATTAAAATAGGAAAATATTCAAAAGTCGTAAATTTTCAATTTCTAACAAATGAGGTGTCGAGTTCAAAATTGGTTATAACATTTTGTTTTTACAAATAATAACCGAATCGTATGAAATAAGAGAATGTACACATAGAGGAACGTAAAATATATTTATGTCTATATCTGTGTCTAAATAATTAGACGTTTTTCTCAAGTTTCAGATTCGTGTGAGAGGCATCAGAAGACATACATAATTATTTTCATTTCAGAATTTCGAAATGTTATCTTTGCAGCTAAGCAGATGTATTTTGAAATCACTACATTTTCTGTTCAAAAATAATCTCATTTCGCAATCATTCGTAGAATTATGATGTAAAATTATTCGCTTAGTTCGAATTTATACTTGAAAATTTATCGTTCCTTAAAATTGCTGAAGCATTCTCTCTAAATACCAGCGTTAGTTTCAAGGTCATTCAGAAATATACCAGCAAAAATGCAGTTCCGATGGTCTATATCAGGTTGGTTTGTTCTATTTCCTTTATTGAGAATCAAATATTTTATTTATTAAACTTACAAAGAATGCTTCTGAAAGGTTTCTTGTCATATGATTTTCGCACAACTTATTAATTTCATTATTTTTATCTCGTAATTTAAATTTGATTTGGCCATAACTATAAGTTTCTTCCTTTTATCATTCAGATTTATAGTGAATGATTCATCGGTCTTATATTTCTTCATAACATATACCACTTTTTCATTAATAATATATTCTTCATTTTTAAAAGCGTCTAGTTTTAGATATTTTTTGCCATAAATAATTTTAAATTTTTGCATTTCGAACTGACAGTTTTCCTTTTTTTTATATACCTAAAACCAAGTTTTATTTGGCAATAAATTCAAATAAATACCTTCTTTTTTATAACAGAAGAGTTATACCTGATGATTTGTTCATATTTATATTCCTCGACAATATATGCCGGCATTTCATAAATAAGTTATTCTCTATTTTTTAACGTGATCTTATCTTTTTTTGCATATCAATTTTTATATTTACAGTTGAATTTCTTCATTTCTTTTAAATTCTGAAACCAATCTTTACTGAGGCATAATTAAATGAAATATGTTTATGCTTACTTTTATATTTATATAATATATCAATATAGAATAAAAATAACTTATCAAATAAAAATAGCCTCTCATAGCTCATCTCTAATAAGATTAGAGATAACACGTGTAATTGATAATTTAGATTGAATATCATCAGTGGAAAATGTATCTGTTAAAAAATATTCTTTGCATTTTACATTATATCACTTGAATAATAAAAAAATGAAACGAAATATTTTAAAAATTAAATCGATAATATTATATTCAACAACCCAGTTTAATGGAATGACTTCTTAAAATGATTGTTCCCGATGAATGCACTAATAATGATATCAATTTAATAAAAACATTTCTTAAAAGGAAACTTTTATTTAAGTACTAAAAAGCAGAAATTTTTTTCATTTTTAATATTTCGTCTTTTTACGCTTCAATTTATAATTCATTTTAAATAAAGCTTATAGGAAATACATTTTTTTCTCAAATGGAATAGAACCACTCGTATGGAAGCAAAATTTAAATTAATCAATTAATTGATAAATAAAAATATACAAAACTAATCTTTGAACTTCTAAAATGTCAGAAGAATGGTTTTTATAAAAATCAAAGAATATAACAATAATTTTTATTCAGTTTTATCTAGACTTCCTTTAATAATTTAATTCTTAAGTGTGAATAGTTATTTCTATTTTTTCCTCTGGTAAAAAATATAGAGCACAGATTAGACAAGAAAACTTTATTTAAAGTTTTCTTGTCTAATATGTGCTCTGTAGACACAACATTAACTGGCATAATAGAGACAACACTATTTAAAAATGAAAACTAAAAAAAAGTCAATCGTTTTCGTTTCCCAAAGAAAAAAGCTCTGCATATGTAAATAATACTTAATAGTTTTATTTTTGGAAGTATTCTTGAATTATTCATTCGAAATTGTTATTTTATACACATTTCATCCTTATGTATTTACATTAACTCAATCGCTTAACAGAATTTGAGACAAAACAAATTCACAAACTCTATACGAAATAAAATTATATATGGGAAAATTCAACCAGTTCTTCTATTTTCATAGCTTCATTCTTTATACTTCATTTTAAAGCTCAGTAACAGATGCGAAAAATGGTCCTTCAGCTTAATATAGCGCCGGTCAATAAAATGGAAAAATGTCATTGAAAGTGATTGTTTATTTACGGACAAGAATCTAAAATTAATCTCTTTTAATGAAATTCCTGACGTTATTAACTCTTGCCCTTGTTGGTAAGTTAATAGTGCTATAAATAAATAACTATTTATGTAAGGGACTTCATTAACTTATATTTATTGACAGATTGATCAATTGGTATTTATTATTAAAGTAAATATCGATCTAATTATTTACCAAGAATGGTGGGAATTTTAAAGACAAGCAAACGTATTTGATTTTCCGAGACTTGTCCTCCATTTTTCAAACA
>JAPMOQ010067128.1:203283-285928 GCA_026543055.1 Argiope trifasciata | reverse complement strand
ATATAATCGAATTGCGTTTTAAATTAAAGTATATGTTTGCTTAACTAATAATACAATAAGAGATGAAAAATGGAAGCATTAAAACACGTGTACTGCTAATGATGTGTTTGTTTTTCCTCGAAAATATTTTTTTTCATGTCTACTTTTTTTTTTATTTAGGTGGTTTTATAAATATGCGTGTTTTAAAATCAGATTTTTTTTATTAACTCAAGTCTTGATTCACGGTTTTCGGTTCTATTTTTGTCAGTATGTCTCGGATCTTCTTCTAGCTTGAACTTTAAAACTTTTTCTTTAATTTAGCGTGCTTCATGTCACTTTATTAATTTGTTTGCTTATTTGATTCGTGTTAGTTACTTACGTCTTCATAGGAGACTTTCGTTCACTTCTTGATGCACTAAAATTTTGGGCAATCCAGAATTTTTAGTATTAATCGTAATTTTAATAATTTCAGAAATTAATTTTTATCTGCTAATCGACTGAATTTTGATACCATGACTTCGAATTTGATTTCCACAGCGGGTCTCTAGGTGGTGATAATGAAACTGCCCTCCTAAAATGGAAAAAAGTGAAAACCCTCCGAACCAAAACTGTCATAAACTTTAGAAATATAGCAATGGATTTATATTATTTTATATCATATTATTTCCTCAATAAACCCAGCATTAATGATCGTAACCCCATTCATCTACTTGATATATTATAATAAATATAATCCTATTACAGCTACTTCATTCACATTTTAAATTATTGAAGGTTTAACATGATAAATCTCGCTGTTTGCCAAGATAGAGTAGCTGCAACGAACGCCGATGTTTCTTATTTTCTCCCACGTCTTCGCCATTAGCATCGTTCATCTTTTATATAAATAAAAATGAATGTTTGTCTATATGTCCCTTATGCCTTCCTAAATCGTTCATCCGATTGAGATGAAACTTGGTCAGCTTATTGTTTACACCTTCGGCATGGTAATAGGGATTATCTAAAATTAAATAAAAATTTTCGAATCTTAGCCGCATCTATTTACGTAGGATTAATCTCCAAATAACTCGCCGAGGAAACAATAGATTCTGTAGAAATGCTAAATCTAAGTTAACGGTTATTATTTTGTAGCTATAGTGCACAAATGCCGTGCAAGTCATTCTCAGATTTAGCAACTTTATCACAGATTATGCGAGAAAGTTTTTGGGAGGTCAGCACTAGGTTTTTAAATTTTAATTAAATTTTAGCGTTTTTCGCAGTAATTACCAAAAATATTGTAGCACAAATAATTTTGCACTTTTGCACCATCTTAATTTTCAAAAATTATTGTTTCAATTATATTAACGATTGTATGATATAAATATATTTTATATGTTTAATCAGTTTTAAAAGAAAATATTTTAATCACATTTTCTAAAATTAATTTTGAGAATTCTGAACGAATATTAAATGAATCACGAGATACAATAAATAGTTTCTTTCATTACCATTCTGAAAGAACACCAAGTTTTACAATTCTAAAAGAAAACACAAATCTAATATATAAAAATGAATATTTGTTTGTTCGTATTTTATATACTGTTGTACCGTTCATCCTATTTTGATAAAACATTGCCAAGTTATTGATTAATTGCAATCAATAATATTTTCTTCGGTGGCAACAACGTCGGGTACCAGCTAGTAAATAAATAAAATTGTATATTAGTTGATTAAACAAAGTGTAAACTATAACTTGTAGTGAATGGGTGTTTTGCAAATTTTGACATTTTGAATCTTTGAGAGGGACTGAGAAAGAAGTTAAAAGGGAATTTTCGGGTACTTATATACAAATTTTCCTCTAGTATTGATATATCAATTGATATATTGAGCGGAGCATAATTCAGTTTTACTCTTTTACCAATTCGGAACCTGGTATTGAAAAGATTATCATTTAAAGCAAGAATGCTAAATGATAATGCTTTAAAGCTTTAAAAGTATACCACAAAATGTTTGCTAAATGCTTTAAAAGTATACCACAAAATCTATGTATTTTTAAACACTTCTAAACACATGTTTCATATTTGGAGAGATGGAACGATTTTTCACTCACCTCCTGATAAGCTAGTTTTTGAATTTTGTATACTTGAGCGTTTTCAATAATAATATACTTTACAATATTTCCTGACCTTAATTAAAAATTAATAGATTAATTTAATTTAATTTAATTCCATACGAGGAGCGTTGCCTAGAAACAATAATATTATAAAAATTTATTTCAAATTTCTATACTATTTATAATAATTAATTGTAAATTAAAGATTAAAAGTAGAAAATAAATGAAATAAAAATTCTTATTTTATTGAGCCAATAAAAGTATGCTTTTAAAATACAATTTTAATAAATTTATTTTCAACTGATTATTCTGTATTAAAAAGAATTAAGATAATTTTAAATCGATTTAATTTAATTCATTTTTTTTTAATTTTTCCAATCGATTTTAATGCCTTCCGAGCTAGTGGTAAACTTGGTGACGAATTTGGCAAAATTCTGAAAAATGTAAGAATCATGGCTTTATCTCTATGGAGAAACGAGATCTAAAAATTCTTCTGGATCGTTGGAAAGCTGAATTCATGCGGTAATTATCTCGTTAGAATGTTAATCTCAGAGCCGACTCTCTAACTGCTTACGCCGAAGAGTATTACTTTTTTTTTTTTTTGCTGTTTTCTTCCGTTATTAGTTATCGTGGAATAAAGCATCATTTTCTTTATCCAGAGTGTTGAACTTCTTTCACTGCACACTCAGTGAACAATTTACTTTTAAACTAAATATACTTTTTCGTTCGTTTATTTTACTATTTATTTTTTTATGCCATGGCAGTTCAAAGATAGAAAGTCGTTGCTGTAACTTGCCCTTCTTAAATTTTAGGTTTATTCAACCATTACTTATTTAAAAAATATCAAAATAATATTTATAAGACAAAAATTTACGCATTATTACTTATTAACCAAAGATTCATGGAAAGTTTCTACTACTAAAAAGATCTATCGACTATTTTCACATTTTTAATACAATTGTGTGACTTATTTCAACAACAAATGTATTAAGTGGTCTCTGAAACTTTCTGGCATCAGTATTGAACAGGAATTCAAGAAAAGACAGAAGCTATCGATCATCATTGTCAAAATGAAATCTTTAATTATTTTTTCCGTTTCATCGAGCTTATGATACTTGCACGATCATAAATCAAGTTACATTCATATTTTTCTGGCGGGTCCCAATAAGTATGTTTCTTCGTTTTATGAGAATTTTTCTTTACTTCCCTTCAATATATGGTCAGAACCTCTCAAGCAACAGTTTTTTCCACTTATTTCCGATAATTTATTGTAGGGTTCTTCATGTACTTGATTTTTTAATCCGATTCCATTGCTAACCTAAAAAACGTATGTTTCCTTAATGCACTCGAAAAAAGCACATTCTTTTCTTTATATTTCATATATATGATCTCTATGTTTTTTAGAGCATTTTAAAACATAAGAATAAGACAGTTGAAATTATAAAAAACTTCCAAATTAGGCGATAAAGTTTGCATAAAAGAATAAATACTCTGTTTTTATCCGCTTGCATAAAATTATTTTGTTCAAAGTTATTTAATAGTTAATATTAATTTTTGAACTAAAAAATCATTCATGAGATACTTCAATGAAAACCTAGACTTAATTTAACCATTTAGGAAATGCTTTTTTATAAATCATTAACATATTTTTAATACAAATTTTTATTTTAATAATTGTGTTACTAAATATTCTGTTATTTCTGTGCTGCTTATGCTAAGAATAATTGTAAACCAAATGTGACATTTCTGCTATAATTGTGTATACTTTCAAAAAGTTTGTTAATAAAACATTCTGCTGGTAGACTTTAAGATGTTATTTGCTTTCAATTCAAATTATGCCTTTACCTTTGGTACAATTTCAAACAATTATGAAATCAGTATGACGTATAGGGTTTGAAATATTACCTGCTGAACCTAGACAGCAGATATATTCCTAGATGGCATTTGGTCCTATTTGAATCAGTATCTGTTAATAGTATAACCAGAAAAAGAGCTTTATCTTTTACTGCTGAAATTCGATTGATATTTGGCATGGATAAGGAAAACTACCATGCCAAACTGCTGATGGAGTTCAGTTAGACGAACATTTTTTCCTTTTCTTTACCATGAAAGTTTGAGTTGGAAAGGAAGGAGGAATAATATGACTCGATCTCTCCATTCTAAAGTCGAATGGAAATATTTCATAATGAATTCAATGAAATAAATTCATGTAATATCACAGTTATTTGACAAATGTAAACGCGCTTGACATTTAACATGTTGAAATACATTGTTTAAAGTTTTTTTCTTTTTTCAAGTTGTACATCCTTATCGAAATTTAATAAAAAAGAATCATTTGACATACATCTTGTGAACATGAATTGACTCCATTCAGTTTCGAAGAAATATAAGTCTCTGGTCCATCCAGTGCGTATCTGTATATACAAGAAAACCCGAATAGATCCTTTTTCAATTGTAGAAATTATCGGATACTTTATTGATTTTCCTCCTTTATTTAAATAAGGCTTCTCCAAGAATTTATCTTATTCAGCATTCTTTAAATTATTCTAATTATAATATAGGTGTCCTTTGTTGCAAAATAATTAATTAACATTGAATGTTCAAAATGTGAAAGATAATTTGCTGTATTTTTTCCTGATTTTAACTTATTATTTACCACGTGAGAAGATGATCCTGTTTTCACTAGGATGTTTTAAATAATTGAAGGCAACAAATAATTGAAGCTCAAAATCGCGTAGGCTAGGAGTAAAGCATAAATGGTAATATTCATCTGCATCTTTTAATCGTATATATTTTTACTTGCTTTTACCAATATTGCATTATTATTATGTACGCTTCTTTGAAAGCAGATGTGTTTTTAAAGGATTCAATTGCTTTTACTAGTATTGCTTTAATGTTACATATATTTCTTTGACAACAGATGTTGCCATTTTGTTGCCAAATATTTTTTGCGAATTATAATAATTGAGAGAAATTGGAATTATTTCAAGAAAATCTTGATATTATTTCTGAATATATGTACCAGTTTTTCGAAAATGGATGTGGATATAGCATACAACAAAGAAAATTAGGAAGGGAAATTACAAATCATTATCGATTTCCTGTCAAACGGACTAATCACAAATAATTTTCTTAATCAATTTCTTGTCGGTCCCTTAAATGCCTTTATGACAAAATCTTCACATTTAAATGTGTGTTCAAGTATATTTCTCATATAATCGAAGCTGAAGAATAGGTCGTTCAGTGTTTTTGGAGAAATTTGAAAAAAAGTGTTCAAAAGCCAATTTTTTAAAATTAAATCTAGTTCATTGTCATTGATCAGTAAAAGCAAGTCAATCAAACCTTTTTTCAGTCATTAGGAAAGTTTGATCAGTCTCAATGCTTAATTTAAATTTTTATCAAGCTTTCTGAAAATATTACATGATATTGATATTTTTAATATGATTTCTGAAATATCGTAGAAAACTCGGAAAAAACTTTCTGAATTTGAATAAACAAACAACATTCAGGACTATTTGATTAATCAGAGATGCCTGATAACATGTTTTGAACAATATGAGAAACAATCTACATGTTATTTCAAAGAACAAGCTAAATGTTCGGATCCAAGCAACCAATTACAACAAATTGAATACTTTTCTGTAAGGTTTTCACAGAAAATTCCTTTTTTCCCCTAAATGTTTGAAGTCTACGATTTAAGTCGAAGTGCCTTTAATTCGATTTCTTTTTGTACTCTTTTATAGAATTTTCAAGTAGAAGATGTCAAATCAGCCAATTTGAGTTTCAGTTCACTACATTTTGGATAAAAATTGCCAGAGACATTAATTTCTTTTAGAAAATTCAAACATTTCTTGGTGCGACTTCATTTTTTGGGTACTTTTTTATATTCTTATAGTTGCAGTTAAGGCTTACTGTTTTGCAAATTTAAATAAATTTCTTTTATAGTTTGTTTCCTTATAATTTTTTGATAAACTTTTAGATTTTTCCCCTTTTATGAAAATTAAATGTTTTTTAATGTTGAATTACGGAAAACTTATTTTTAGCATGCTAGAAAATGTTAATCTGATTTTTTAATGCTACTTATTAGTGTTATTAAGATTTTTTTTTAAAAAAGCAAAAATTTTAATCCTTTTTCTGCTAAATTTTAAAAATAAATCCTTTGAATTCAGGGGCATTTTTCTTATGTATCAAATGCGAAATTCCATCACATTTCGTTCTGTGCTTAGGTTAAGTTTTTTATTTATTTATGTTGATTTAAATGTTATCGATAATAAAATGCTTTATTAATGCGACACGATTTGTAGTGTCTGCTCTCTTCCACTTTCTGAAGAAATTTCGGACGTGGGTAACAACCGGCTGAGTCGTAAATCTTTCACCCTGCGAAAAATGTTGTTGATTCTTCTGTAATTTATAAGGCTGTTCTTAGAGAGAATTTTCGTAATGATTCATGAAAGGGAATTGTATACTTGAATATTTCATTCTCACACGGCCCGTGATTTTCGAATTTTTGATTATAATTATGTAATGAAATATTTTTTTAATCATTACAGAAATAAAGTTTAGAACTATCACTAAGTTTTATAAACGATATATTACATAGAATAAAATATCAATGATGTATTTTTTAACTAATAATCTTTAGGAGGGCATTCATTCTCCGTAATTTTTTTACATATAGGATTGAATATATACTCAAAATATCTCCTCCTCATACACATGAGGACAAAATGTAATAGATATTAATAATTATGATGCCAATATCATTGGTAAACTAAATTTCTCAAACTTATTGCTTTTTCACATTCAGACTAACTGACAAACGGCTTGTTTTTCTGTTGACGCATCAAGTCATTAACTAAACAGAGATCTACATAGTTGGAATATCATATAATAAAAGATCATCCATTGTTGTCTTTTTTTAGTTATCCCAGTCAATTATGTAGAAATAGATACATCAAAAACGTAGAATCTGATCTGAATTTGATTGAAATATACATATGCGCATCCTGTGTGTGTGTGAGCATGCATGCGTGTGTTAAGACCCCATTTTAAACTCCTTTCAGTCTAATTCGCTGCGCCGTCAAAATATTTTTCTTTGTATGCGATACGAAACAGTAAAAAAAGCAGCGATTTTGTATTAGTATCTTGTTATAAACAAAACTTATTGTGACTATGTATGCATATAAGTATGTAAGTATATATTCCACATCTCCTCTTAAACGACTAGGTCGATTTCAAACAAATTTTTCACAATTATTTTTTAAGACGAGAAAAAGAATGCTGAAAACTCTTAAAAATGTAACAGTTTATTCAACATTCGGTTGATTAAAAACTAACTGAAATTTTACCGTCTTTCTGCATTAACATAAATATACTCACAAAAATAATTGTAAGGCCGTCTTTAAAAATATATAATTTCAATGATATCAATTCCATTTTTGCACAATACTTCTTTCAATTGTAATTCATTTTTTTTTAAATTAGGCATATTAAAATTAATGATAACTGGTAACTTTTAATTTCTCTTGCTTCAGTCTATAAAAAAAAACCAGGGCTTCGAACCGTAATTTTTTTTGTTCCGGTTTTCGTTCCGGTTCAACTAAAAAATTAATATCGGTTCAGTTCCGGTTTTCGCTCCGCCAAAAATAACGGTTTTCGGTTCAGTTCCGGTTTTCGTTCCGCCAAAAATAACGGTTTTCGGTTCAGTTCCAAATGAATAATTTCATTTTATGTATATTCTTATTTGTACTAAAAATATAATTCTATCATAAACAAAAAATGTAATTCTATCAAAATTTAGAAGATTTTATTCTTTTTTTAATTGGTACACTATGTGAATTGATACAAACAGCAGGTACGATAAGAGCGGTGAGCAGAGGACGGCGAGCATTGGCATTGTTAACCATGATCAAAATCGCATTTGACAACTAGGTTCATGATTACCCACATTCGTCGTTTGACTCTCACATCGTGCACTTGGCCTTGCAATAATTATGTAAAAAATATATTATTTATTTAACATATGAAAATTGCATCTAATTATTAATATATCTTCTAACGTGGTTTCACTGAGATTACTTCTGTTGTCTCGGAGAATAAATTTCAAACCTGAAAACGCTCTTTCAACACTAACTTGTGTAGCTGGAGCTGCCAAAACCACCATTGCAATCTTATACAAGTGCGGATATGTAATTTTATTCTCTTCCCAGAAAACTAAAATATTATGCTTTATATCAAGCCTTCGTACATTGTCAAAATTATTTCAAATGAATTCAATGTCAATCTCGGTAGAAATAGAGGTTCTATGTGTTTTTATTACTGCCAATTCTTTACTTTTTAAAAAAGTCTCTAAATCGTCTTCATTTTCATCGCTTTCAGTAGAAGATTTTGTTTCCTCGTTTACTATTGAAATGGACTTTTCAAAAAATTGTAATTTGTTCCAAATATTCTTTAAATGTTGCACAGCCTGTACCTTTTGTGACGTGGAAAGCAAAATTTGATAACGCGGGTCCAAATAAACTGCTCCTACTAAACTATCAATTTCTATTAACAATGCTTCCCTGTTAGATAACTGATTATATAAAATATCTGCAAAGAAATTTTTTAAATTTCGTAACTTTAGTTTGCAATGTGTCCAAATTCCAATGTCCAATGTGTCCAAAAAAGTTGGTAACAGTAACAAAATGACTGAAAGATATATCGAACCGAAATAAACCGATATTTTTTTCGGTTCAGTTCCGGTTTTCGTTCCGACCAAAATAACGGTTTTTTCCGGTTTTCGGTTTTCGGTTCAGTTCCGGTTCGAAGCCCTGAAAAAAACTAACCCATATTTCGTCCATTTCCTGTGGAAATTTCGGAGTATATCACTCCGAAAAAAGTTTGCATCAATAAAAAAAAAATAATTAATTTAATTAATTTTTTCAATGATAGAAATTTCACTTTTGCGTAATTTTTCTTTCAAATGTTATTTATTCTTTAGAAAACTTAAATCATCGGATTCTGAAGTAAGGAAATGTGTTGGTATTCCTTTGTTACACACCGTTAAGACTTTGAACTACTCTACCACTATTGTTTTTAAATTTCCATTTTTTAAAATAAGTTTAGTTCGGCATCTTTTTTTAATTGCTTTAACGTAATTATCTAACTTTTTCTAAAAATAAATATAGGTCAGGCACTCAGGTGGGCATAGAAAAAGTAAAGTTTTTGCGAACAAATAAAATAGATATTCAAAGACAGCAACGGCTTCAGGACGTGAGAAGTAACAAGAATGCTGCTTATTTTTTATAATTACTTCAGAAAGCATTATCTCTCAAATTTTCAATATATGTAGAGAGAAACTTTGTAAAAAAAATACAAACAATAATCTAATCTGTCCTTCTCATTTATAAATTCTCACGGGAAAGAATTTAATGTATATGAAAACTGAAGTCGGCGACAAGCAAGAATTACTAGATTTTTTTTATTTTCAGAAAAACTATTTTGAAATATACTATGCTCTGATTTTCTCCTTTTAACGGTTTTGTTAAAATTAAAAAAAAAAAGAAAAAAAAACAATTTTATTCAAAATATTATCCGCCGCAAGTGTTTGACATTTAAGTAAATAGGATTTTCTGCAAGCAAGTATAAGTTTTCCTGATAAATCTTCTGATCGACGGCGCATAGATTTGTAGTTTGCATATGAGATCGAGTCGAAAATCAATTCAAAATATTTCAATTTGAAGGAAGTTATGCGTCATTAGTTGAAACGGCAAGGATAGTTTCAGAATAATAGACTTATCCGAATTTCTCTCTCTCTCTTTTCAAAACCAGTTCATAATTTTTATATGGCGTATTTTTTTTCCTTCTGTCATCAAAACAACACCAAAAATAAATTTGTTCCCAATACAAAATAAAATGTGAAATTTTAGGCAAGCATCAACTAACTAAAGAGAACTAAAAGAGACTGTGGGGATTTTATATCAGTCTCTGTTTCAGGATCAGCAATTCCTTTTTTTTTTTTTTTTTTTTTAGATCTGACTCCATCAAAAATTCGCCATACATGTATTACTGGTAGACGAAAAACCCCTTCTGAGGCGAATGCCTTCCCACTGTTTTGTGTAAAATTTTCGAGAACAGAATAACAATTCGGGCATCGTCCTCAACATCTGACCATGGTTCAAGCTTATAAGGCTTGTATTAAATAGTCCTTCCAAGCTTCCGTATTAGACTCACGAATGGAATGTAGCAAGCCAGTTTTACTATGAAAGAAACAAAAATAAGGTGAAATTCAGCATTATTTCTTTTGCTTTATTCGTTGATTTGTTATGCTTTTAATTATGCAGCGAAGATAACTCTAAAGAAATCTCCATACGACAAAAAAAATCATGAAATTTTTATAGACATACAATGTAGATAAATACAGATATTCAGTTTAAAAAGCACAACACTCGAAGGTAATTTAACAATAGCGACAAATTAAAAACAATATTTCAAATACATCGTAAATTGACAAAACTTACCGTAGTAAATTGATGCATACAATATTAATTGAAACAAAACCACATTGTCTAAATTATAAATTGTCATTTAATAAGTCATTAGAAGCAAAAAAAATTAAACTGTCTTACCCTTCATTTACGATGCCATTTTTAACATTTTCCTGCCATTCATAACTTTTTTATTGGTCTTTTTATATTTTACGTGATCACATTGCTATTTAAGTGGTTTTGAGCGAATTATACTTTATTCTTTATATTATTTGCTCTTTGGTTTTTTAAAAAGAATAAAAGTGAGGTAAAACTGCCTTTAAATATCCATTGAAAAAGTAAATAGCCCCATTATTGGCCGGTGTATTCACTATTAGACGAATCCTAACACAAAGTATTTTTTCGGCTTGAAAACGGTCTGGCTTTAAGAAAAATAATAATAATTTCATTTTTAGAAGTTTTAGTTTCAATTCATGAGAAACTTTATTTCATCAATAAAATATTGATTAACTCATGAAACCAGGCTTCTAAAACAGTTTTCCAAAAACAACTGGTGGACACTGATTGACAACAATGATTCAAAATCAAATAAACTTTCTGAGATTTCGTTATCGATTTTACAATCGGGGCACTTTAATCGAGACTTGACAAGTGGCGTTATTGACTACCAACCTTGTGCAAACAGAAACTTAGTACGAGTTCTTATCTAAACTGAAAACATTGATTCTAATTAACATTTATTCCGAAAGCAGATAACTCTGCTTCAGGAGCTTTACGTCCTTTTTAAGGAGCAAATTTTACGAACTATTTTCGTTTTTATACTTTTAGAAAAAATAAAATAAAAATAAAAAATAAAATTATTGATTAAAATAAATTTTTCCAAGTTAGAGAGTATATTGATATTCGTGAAAAGAATTTGTTTTTTGATAATAAATTGATTTCTGCTTGAAATTCGATGATATTGACAATGTATTTCGTGGGTTTCCCTCTCCTGATGTGTAATATTCCATGATATTCAATTCATCTTTATTTTTCATCCTTTTATTTTTGATTCTCATTTTTATTTGTTTATCGACGCTAGTGTGTTCATTGCACTTATGGATAAATAAATTATGTTGGTAAGAAAAAGTCAGAAAGTTAAATGGGGAAACACAAGCAGTTACATTCAAAAAAACTTTGTTTACTTATCTGGTTTTTCTTCCTAAAATAATATACTTATTCATGTTGTAAATATAACCACACGGATAGATTGGTCCATTCACTTTGTTACTATGTATTATTTCCATAAATTTTCTATAATTTTTATCTCGACATTATTATCTCAGGCTTAGAATCCTGTTAATTTTTAAACTGTGGAATAAGGGTGTATTATTTTTGTTCAACATTACATTTAAAGGGAATTCTTCTGCATTAATGATTACCTTATGTAGGATATTTGTAAATGAATATTCTACATTTTCAGGACTATTGAAACAAAAAAGAAAGAGAAATATTGTTTTCATCGGAAATCAAAGCAATATCTAAATTTAACTAGCTCATCCCATGCTTTTTCTGCATGTCTGTTTTAAAACTTTTAAAAGCTGCACTTAAGAGAGTAAAGTGATTGTCATTTTTTTTTTCCTGATACTACATCAAACAGCAGGTGTTTTGAGTGCAATTTATTTTGATGAACTTAGAGACACGCATATCTGCAATATTTCAAAGCTTCACACTAGATATACTGAAAATCGAACCTCCGCCCCCCCCCCTCCTATATCCTGGAAAGGCTTGCATTGAACTCGTATAACTTTGTCGAATTTAAACTTTCAGCTGCTATTTGTTATTTTAGATGAACAACGAGGTTGTACTTTGTTAATGTCTTGTCTTTTAAATAGCCCTGCAAAGTTATGATAGACATTTTTGAAAACTTTGCATAATTTAGACTTTGTCTAATAAATAAATAAAGAAAGAAAACTAGAAATTCGCTTTTAGTAGAGTGATCATATTCTTTATATTGAGGTTACTAGAAGGTAGCGGAGTTTATTTAAAATCAACAATTTTTTTTTTTTTTTTTTTTTTTTTTTTGTAATATGAGTTGTATACCCAAGCAATGCGAAATATTGTCTTAAAATTGTAAATACGGGAAAATGCGTGTTTTATTTTCTAGTTAGAATTAATAGTCGAAAGTTGCGACAGTAAAATCTAATCCGAAACATGCAATTAGTAAAATTATCTAATCGCTAATCACTTATCTAATTACTATCACTTATCTAATCACTAACACTAATCACTTATCTTTTCACTAATAGTTTTCTTCTTCACGGAGCACTTTATAGAATTAGTTTCTTCTGAAAGAATAAACAGATAGAGTATTTAAATATTACGATCCACTTCTTGCATGTGCATCAAATTTTGGATACATTAGCAAAAATAAGGTTTCTTTATTTTTTATTTTAATGTTGTTCATCTATTTTAAAACGAAAGAATCAGTCAGTTTTTAATTTTGATTCAACTTCATCTCATTCGCTTCACTCTTTTCTTAACTATTTTAGTAGCAGAATCTAGGCTAAGGACAAGAGGCTGGGGATTTCAATGCCTGAATACTCCGATGATTCGTTGTGTACGCGGTGCTAATCCATATTAATTCTTGCGAGTCCAACAACTTTGAACAGGGATTACCGGCTTAGCTATGTTTCTCATTGCGTCTGATCCTGATTCAAAATTAAAAAGTTCGTCTCAAAATAGTCTCGTATGTAATTTCAAACATTAATTTAACTAAAACTAATTCATCTTGATTCTTAATATTATACTGCTTGTAATAAATAAAAATAATAAATCTTAATTTTATCATATGTTTATTTCAATGCACTTATTTTGAAAAGAATTTTATTTAAACAATTGGTATTAGAGCCATGAAAACTATGTTAAACTTTCCCAAATTAAAAATATTTAAGTTTGAAATTATAAAAATAAAAAAGTTGCAGGTATGGAAGATTAAGATATGAGAATTTTAAAAACAAATGTTGTTTTTAAGTTTTTAACAAATACCATTCACAGTCACCTTTCGGTAATAAGTTTAAGAAAAAACAAATGTTTTTTTTAAGTTTTCTTAAACTTATTACCGAAAGGTGACAACCGATTAGATCATTTTTTCCATTTACCATGGCATTTTCCATTAACCACGGTTTTTTGTGTGTGTGTGTGTGTGTGAGTGGAGGGGGTGCATAAAACAATGTCAACTAGTCACTCATTTTCAATATGTTTCATGTTCTTGATCTTTGACAGACAAGATTATTTTTCTTGCTTTGAACGTATAAAAAATTACTTATAACTAGCAGCTTTCAAAGGGAAATATACCAAAACTCAAAATGCGATTTTTGTCAGTAAATCAAAAACAAAATGAAATAAATGATATTTAGAGTGTGTAACAACTAGGCGTGCGCTCTAGTGGCAGCAGCCAAAACTCTGGCACTCAGTTTCCAACCGTCAAGGATGTAACATGCTATATTTTTCACTGCCTGTGTGTGCGCGTTGTAGTTTTGCGTAATTAATATTAAATTGTAACTAAGTGTTTGTGTTGTGCTCTTAGCTAAAATATATAATTTTTAGAGCTGGCTGGCAATTTGTTTATTTGTTCAATCAATTACTTAATCATAAATGGCCCCATTATTTTAATAATATTTCATTTTTAAATAAAATTAATAATGCTGTACCAATTGGCACCTTATGGAATCAATCAGTTTAATTAAATACGAATATCAAATAATTAATTTGAAAATATCAAAATAGAGTATTTATTAGATTACCATCTGGAATACTTACTATACTTTAGGAATACTTTCTATAGAATTTTCAAAACTCTGGTTCATCGTAAAGGTAGTTAAAAATTTATTACAAATCTTACTCTCATTAAACCAGGAAATTATACAAAATTGCTCATTAAGGAAAATTCAGGTGCATGTTTTAAATAATATTATACTGCTTAACGTTGTAGTCACCAAATGAAAGTATTTTCATTTGCAATTTATATTACTTTATCCAAAGAAATGTACGCATCAAACATTTAATAAAAATTTAATACATAATCCTAGAAGTTTGATATATACCTTTTAATCTTATAAATGTTTACTTTTTAAATGTTACTAAAATTCAGCATTCTTATATTCTACCAGCCGCCTTTTGTGACAAACTGGTTCGCCTGGATTGATAGCAGCTGAAATTTTAAATCAAATGTATTATGTATCCTGCTGCTTTGCAAACGTATTCCCAAATCTTGAGAGATATTTACCAACTTAAAAGCATCTCACTATTCTGTTGTTGTTGTTTATTATGGCACTTGTCACATACAAGCCCTCTGAAGAATTTTTAAGCCGAGAGAGCGTTTCTTGTTTTTTGGAAGCAGCATCTAGGGCCAAAAGTATATCTTAGCTACTCATGCGTCACAACCCTTTTTACGGGGTGGACTTCATTCATTCATTTCATTCACTCACCCATAGGAAGATGACACACACATTCGCTTGCACAACCCCCTTTTACAGGGGGGGGGGCTCTTACGCATACCTCACAGATAAGTATTTAAAAATGCATAGAACACAAGAGGAGAGCAACCATGCCCAAACCAAAACTCGAACCCGGGACGTTCAGATCCCCAGTGCTCCGTTTATTGTGTTATGCATCTTCCTAATTATTTATCATCTCATCAAAAATTTGAACTTTAATCTGAAAAAAAGGTATTAACCTTCAATTTGTACAAAACTGAGTATCAAATTCTAAAGATGCATTTTTTAAAATACTCAACCTGCTCTCTGGAATGAAAATCAGCAAATTTACGAAAATTATTCTAGTCGACTTGTTTATGTAGAGAATCTTAGGAGAGAACCCTCGAAGAACCTTTCTATAATTTTTTAGATAAACAGAAATTGTAAAAATAACTTTCTAGGTAAAAAGAAATTGAACGAAAAAGATTGGAGCACCATCAGAATCAGAAAAATTGGATGCTGCGACTTTTATTGGATGATTAAGCAAGATCTTCAGAAAATGAGAGTTAACTGTTTTTTCCCCTTTTTTAGAACTTCACCTAATAAAAAGAATACTAAAAAAATGAGTTTCAATGAAGTTTAATGAAAATGAGTTTTAATGAAGAATACTAAATAAATGCAAATTCATTGCAGTAAATTGCATTAGACTAATGGAAAATTATCCTCCTTCTCATCGTATTTCTTTTTCACTTTTAAAGATAGAAAAATAATTTAAGATTAAACAAATAGCCTCAAAAGGCAAGATTTTTTTCATAAACTCGAAATCTTCATCCATTCAAGCGAATGGCAGTAAGTATTTTAAAAATCAATCAAATTTCTGACTGCATTTTAAATTTAACTAGTTCATATTAACTGCCCAATTTTCTGAAAGGAAAAAATTAATATCTTTTAAAATTCTTTCCTAAGTCGTATTAGGTATTGTTCATTTCAGAAAAATAATCGCTCCCCCAAATAAACCTTTCACCATCTTTCTATTACAGAAATTGTTTAAAAATATTTTACAGGAATTATTATGAAAAGATATATCTATAAATTTAGGGTAGAAACAGAAAATTAGAAAACTTGGTTTCAAGAACCTTATGAAACTTTGAGCAAAGAATTTGTGTCTCTTCACGGTTTTGTATATAATGAAAAATTAAAAATACTGAAAGAGCAAAAAAACTTAAAATGATTTTTTTCTTACCATCAAAGAGATATTTTATTGCTAATATTTAACACTTTCAACGCTACCAACGAGATATCTCGTCTTTCAGATACTTCCAATTACAGGTTTATGTGAGCTAAAATTTGTCTCTTATACCAGTTTACATAGACTGAACTTTGTAATACATATCAGGATACCACTAAGACCTTTACCTGACATAAAAGATATATTTTAGCTCACAGACACTTGTAATTGGAAGAATCTGAAAGACGACATATCTCGTCAGTAGCGTTGAAAGTGTTAAAAAAGAGATGCCATCATTTTACCAAAAAGCCACTCAAGCAATAGAAGTATATCTAGGCAAGCAAACAATTATGCATCCAAATCCAGTAATAAATTCTTGACAAAAATGAAGCTATAAATTGATATCAATTCAATGCATTTTATTCACATTTCTTTAATGGTGTTTTATCCATAAGAGAATCTCGAAATTATTTTTAAGCTGGATTTTTGTTTTTTCGTCTAATATGATTGCTTTTCCTCTCGATGCTCTTTGCTTGCCTTTTTCAATTCCTACTATTAGTTAACACTCACTCTATAGATATTTACATATCTTGTTCAAATTTTCAAACGTTAATAAAATACGTTTTATTCATCCACTCAAGTTTAAATACACTTTTTTTTAACTTGTAGTAGGTGACACTTGATGTTAAAGTGTTTTGTTTTTTTCAAATATTGATTCATTAATTTTTAATACTTTAATAAAGTTTTAGCCGTTTGTAATGAAAATTGAAATCAACAGTAGTCAATCGGTAAAATGCAAGGAATTCAGTATTTTTTATGTAGAGGTGAAGAATGCGAGCTGAGCTCTTGCGAAAATCAATAATTTTTCGATACTTGATAATTTTTTTTCTGATAATTATTATATAATAAGTAACTAAAAAAAATTTCTTGTTTGACCTATGTAGGAATTGATTTATTTTTTAAAATTTATATTACTTGTTACACTGCAAGTGTGAATATCAACAACAACAAAAAATTATAAAGCGTGAAAATAAAACGGAAAATGAATCAACAATCAAAAGAAACACTGGTATGGGCTCATGAAAGACGACAGCGCACACAATTGAATGTTTAGAGACGAAAGCAATCCTTGTAACTCAGAAACACTAGTACTGTATTCAGACTAGCTCTGACTTAAAGCGCTTCAAACTGATTCATTCTTTTCCTCACACTCTTCCGAAATTTGCTTTCTTTCTCATATACTAAAAAAATATATCTCATTTGCCTTTTATGAATTTCGATTCCAAGCCCCAGTCTGGGCAGAAACACATTTGGTTGATTGGATATTCATTTATTTTGTTTTGTTTTGTTAGAAACACTAATCAAAAAAAGTATCCGAATAATTTTCTAAAATGTTATTTAAATGAACATTTTTATAAGGAGATTGCGAGTGTTATTAATTGATTTAGTTAATAAAGATAAGATAATAAAGATTAAGTTGTAGAATTATAACTAAAGATGCAGTAAGGAAACAGAACATTTAAAACGCCAGATTTTTTGTGAAAAACTCAATTTTTCTTACGTCAAAATCATCCAAAAAATGTGCAGAAAATTGATTTATGGTATTATGCCTAAAAACAATAATTTTATGTAAAGTATTTCTGAATCAGTCCACCCTAAAATTCGTAAAAATCCGATAAGAAGTCAAAGCGACAGAGAATCAAGTAATTTTTAGTACCCTGCATTTCAAGAATGTTATTTTAACTAAAAAATCGATTGATTTCATTTGAAATCTTTGTCATGAGAAAAAGATTTCAGATTAATCCATTTATCGATCTTATTTTCCCCATGTAAAAGATTTAGATATTGTTATTTAATCTTATGCCTTAAAATTCATATATTTTTCCGATAACATTATTATAGGAGATTATATATTTAATTTAAGCTCTGACTGAAAACTGATAATATCTTCTTTTCACGATATTCAAAGAAAAATATTTAGACTGAAGGGTTGGTTTTTTTTATCTTTTTATTTGAAAAAACATTTATAACCTTAACATCATCATGTGATTTGTTGTTCAGCTAGATTATTTAAGAAACATAAAGCTGTGTTATTCTCAAACACTAAATTTACAATTTTATCTCCTTTGCTATAAAGCTTTGGTGTTTCTGCTATAGGAAAAGAAATTTAAGGCCACAATAAAAAGGAGCTCTCAGATAATAAATGTCGAGATTTTTCTCAACACGTGTTATATAGAAATAGCCTATTTCTTTTTTATGTCGTTGATCAGTTTTATGAAAACCTTATTTCTATACACTAAACATTTTTGAATTCATATTAATCATACATAATTATAGAAATCTTTCTTTCCCTCAAATATTAATACAATAAAATGCATTTCTAAAAGCTGTTCACAAGAAGCTTCTGAAAATGGGCATTTTAATATTTTTCAAGTCAAGTCATAAAACGTAGTCATTTAATTTAAATTACATAAAAATCATTTAATTTAAATAGAACTATCCATAACTGAAACAGCGTAATTGTTATTTTTCTTGAATCTTTGTTTTTTCCCCCTCAATTTTTACATAGATGAATAAAATCTATCAAAATTCCAAATACATTTTAATGCAATAAAATGCACATCTCAAACATATTTAAAGCGAAATCTGTGAAAAATGAACATTTGAATAACCTGCAATTGAAACAACGGATTATAGCCACACAACATAACACAACTTTAAGAATATAAACCACTTGTTAATGATCACTAATTTAGTTTAATTTAGTCCCATTTTAAAGCAACATAGGACTATCTTGGAACAGACCTTGTTATTTTGAACCGAGGTCAGATAACGAGGACGATACATCAGCTATCACCCCTCTCTTCACGCCACACCACACCAGAGGGAGGAAGTTTGGTCCGGGCGGATTAGAGTGCACCACACCCACTTACATAACGGTTCTTCGGAGGAATCGGGTCACGAACTTGAAACCCTCTGGTTCCGAATCCCAGACTTTACCACCAGGCAACTGCTACCCTGTTGATGATCACTAAATTCATATGATCAATGCAACAAAAATGCCTTTCTTGCATCTGTGGGAATGCAAGAATACCCGATAGAAACAACAACACATCATTCCTATTATTCATTAGTTTTAATTAGAAAAATCGACATAATGTTCAAGTAGGGGAGGGATTCATACATACTTTGTTAAGCATTCTTTACAATAACTTTTAAGATTAAGACTTTTTTTTTTTTTCAGTTAAGGAGCATTTAATGGATAAATCGTTCCTAGCAATAATATTCATAAGAAAAGTTTCAACTATTAGTTTAGTCTTCAAATCTGCGATCTTTTAACGAACCAGTGGTCTTCTTCCACATCAATACTCATCTCTCAAGTTGATAAATCACTCCTTCAACGCGCGTTCTACATTTCGATCCTACCCACATCACTTTCATATACGACTCAAATTGTCATTCTTCTGGAGTACGGATTCAGAATGACTCCTATATTCTAGCTATGATTTAAGTAACAGTTGAGAAATTTTTCAATAATCAACAGCCTCCTGCTGACTCAGTCTGGAAATTCTTTGATATGATCGCATTTTTCTTTCGTGTTCAACATGTGACGTTCACTCTTTCCTTGATCACTGCCTTTACCTCACTGACAAGAAGAGGACAAATATTACAGAGAATAGAAAGAGATGGTTAGTAGAATATCTATAATGATCTAAGCGAAATCGTGATTTTTAAGTCTGCCATAAATCTTAGATTTTCTCTTGCAGCCATCGAAACTTATCTGTAAAAGACAAGTGTTCATCACTAGAACCAATAAAATGGATTTCAATGTATTTGGTCAAGGGAAATCCGTTCCCCGCTATTTTGATCAGTACGATGGATTGATCTTTGCATATGTGATCACTACAAATGGTGGTTACTATATAAAATTATATAAAACCATTTATTTCTGAAACCACCGGCTTGTTTCTTTCGCGTTCTTTTCCAGAATGTGTGTTCTTCTCAGTGTGGGTATTTGTTAGATGTATAAAATCTTTCGGAAGCTCACAAATTTGAAGTAAAACTAATAAAAACGATCCTGTCATCTCACTTCAATAATTCAGAGCACGACCACTTTTAATTATATAACATCATAAATAGAATCCCGTATTCATTTTGGATTCCTTCCCGATGACAAATTAAGTCCCAAATCAGATACATATCTGCAATTTTTGTGTCAAAACAGCATATCAAATTTCAACTATGTATCCTTTTATATTCTTGAATTATCGTGTTAAAATACGATAATTCAAAGAGAAATAGAGAAACAAACAAATTATTTATCCGGTAACAGCTTTAACGATAGACAAAACAATTTGAAGGCAAAATTAGACACAGATTTAGAGTTTTGGTGAGAAGATCATATTTTAAATTCCCTCTTCTTTTTACGTTTTTGAGATACTACGTTCATCTATACACGCATAGAGAAAATTGACTAGCAGCTAGCTACCTCTTCAACAATTTTTGGTGCAAAAATTGATATTGATCTGCAATTCTAATCATAATATCATGCTGAAATTCAAGGATCTAACTAGTAACTTTCTTGCAATATGATATTCTTTTACACTCATATAGGTAGACAAACTTTCTGTTTATGTCTAAAATTTTATAAAAAGCCAAAGTTACCTTTTTTTGTTTGTAGAAACCACATACCAATATTTTTTGCTTAGTTAAGGATACTTTTGAATTATTGTATCCTCAGGGAAACAGACAACCGACATAATTCAAACAGAACGAGCAGATAAAATTCGGAAAATACTTCATCGAGCTAATTGAGATCTAAAACTTGTATGTATATGAACATATCGTGATCAAATTTTTTGACAAATGCAATTATTTTCTATTTTTATACTTCGTATGCAAGACAGAAAGGGAAAAAAAAGAAATAATCGAAAAAGAAGGAAGATATAAATTCAGAAAATAAAGACGGAACTATCAAAATGGACTTTCAAAGCGACTTTACAAGTACCAAAACAAATAATAAAACAAATCAAACACAAGCAGACCCAGTCAGAGCTTTCTAAATATTATCATTAATCAAGCAAGATTCAAAATCGATTTGTGCCCTTGATAAACTACTACATGGAAATAACCAAATTAAATTACCCGTCTATTTACAAGTTTCACATGAGAAGACAATCTAATATTTATATGATCCTTCATGAATAATATGAGCCAGGATGACCTGATTTCTGAGTCTTATCATCAAACTTGGTAGATCGTGAACTCTTAATCAGAACCCCCGAAGATTCTTTTCATCTATGGCTGCAGGGCAATTTAATTTAGTGCAATCATCGCCAAGCAAATATTTAATGTTGATACCGTATAATTAAATAGTTTGAATTGTCCTTATGTAAATGCAAATTTCAATTACCAATTATTCTCCTGAATTTATCTTAATACGAGTTCAAAATAAATCCCTAATTTAAATTAAAGAATACCGACAAGTCACTATGCATCCGGAAGCAGACTTTTCATGAATGACAGAGCTCAACCATTGGGAATTCCTCTCAGTTCTATTTAAAATATAAAACTGGCTGCTTCTAATACAAGATTTACTTCTTCTTACTGTATCTGCTGTAACGGAGCATTCTTAAGAAAGTGATGCAGTTTACTACTAATATTTAAAATGGAACATAGATACGGAATGAGTTAGAAAAGCAGCTAAAAAGTCGAAATAAAAATAGTATGTAAGAAATAGAAAATAATGTAGAACAGAAAAAAAATTCCTAAATAAAAAAAAAATGTACTAACATGCAAATACAAAACCTATAAAATAGTAATCGAAGGAAATAGTATCTCCAAAGCATTATCACATACTCTTCATTTAAAATACTTGTGCATCATTAGCCTATTAGAGAACAAAAGTTGAGCCAAGAAACAAAACAAAAGTGAACAAAGAGCCTATTAGCGTACGGTCTTTAAACATTTTTTTTTTTATGATTAATCACTGGGATGGTGTTAAAACACAAGGGCCAAAACCCAAATTTGTAGTTTGGGCACCTTTTTTCCGATCCACTGAAACCAAAATTTGACACAGTGCTTTAATTTTATTCAAAAAATCATGTACCAATTTCCATATATTTAAATCATTCCATTTTTGAGTTATCGCGTTTGCATACTTGTGAAAGTATACACCGACAGACGGTCAACTTGTTGACATATGAGGAATACAAAATTTCATTTTCCTAAGTTGTTACATTTTTAAATTATTGTCCTTTTATGCATGGAAAAGAACAGTCAACACCTTGACAGAATTAGTTTCAAATTTTACATGTATCTACAGTTTAAATGTTAAGTATGTGTATGACATTTTTTCATTCTGCTCACTTCTTCCTCTTCCTCTGATTGGATTTCTTGCACAAATCGACGAAATCTATAAATTTAGTACAAAAACCCTATACCGAATTTGATCTACCTAACTCTAACAGTTTTTGAGTTCTCCTGAGACGAATATGTCTCTTGATAGATGGACATAATTCCAAATTGAGTTTTTGAATTAAGGATGATCTGAAATTTGCAGTTTCGTCAAAATTCTCAAGTTCGTAACATTTTTTCACTATTACAATAATTTCTATTTGAATACTTAGTTCACTAGAAAATAAAAATGTAGTAAATAATATTACCATTAAGTAGTCAGTGCAATTATCACTATTCTTAAACCAGAAAATCGTAAAGTTTCGTTAAATACATCTATAAATAATTACTTTAAACTAAATTATAAGAGCATTTCTAAAGGTAAATTTAATTTTCTTCTAGCGATAATTCTTCTAGCGATAAATTTAATTTTCTTCTAATTTTAAGGGCAAATAGACATATGGAGAATGCAGTGTTGTCACAAAGGCCGAGCTCTTCATTAGTCTATGGTATAAAAATTGTGTCCTCAAACGCAATCGCTTAGTTTGAATATGGGACATAAATCTAATAAATGGGTTAATAACATATCAATATCTTTTTTCGCTATATTATATATCAAATATGTTCCAATCTTTATGATGACATTAAAAATAAGCTTTCAATAATAAGTATAATGATTAAGATATTCTTTGCACAGAAGTTGGAAAATAATCTCTACTTCACCGTAAAAATACAATTAATTATAAATATTTAAAAATAGCAGTGCTGTATTAGTATAATAATAGAAAGCTCAAATTTAACTTCATTGATACTCGTATGATAAAGAAAGGCTGAAATGAATTTCACTATCACAAATAAAGAATAATATGTGTAAATAAAGTGTGTAAATTAAGAATAATATGTGTACTTTTTAAGAATATGCGTAAGTTTTTGAGAACGAAAAACGTACAAATCTCTGCATATTTGGGAGATAATTCTACCACGCCTTATCTAGAAGGATATCAAAGCAGAGAGAATTCGTTTCGTATAAAAAAGGAATTTGTCTGTATCTACTTGATGTGATCGATTATGCGAGATACCAAAGAAAAAAAATTCTGATGTTTTACTAAATTTATACTATACCGTTCCAAAATCATCAAGAAATTAATACAAATATAAATTAATATTATATGAGTTTTTTCTATTATTTTATTATAGGGTCTCTTTAGATTGTGTTTCTTCAAATAGGTGTGCATAATACTAAAAAAGTTTCACATTATAGATAATTAATATACTCTAATTTTAATTTAACTAATTTTTTTTGTCTTCACCTTCTTGATTTGAATTTGTTTTGAATTTTGAACGATGTCATAGAAAATATTCTGATTACTATTCGTTCGCATTATACTGTAATTGTATGGATTGGATCTGTTATTAAATCTATTATTACCAATTACAGCAACAAAATTTAAAACATATTAGACAAGTACTTACTGAAAGCTTCATATAAAACAATTATGTGGTAAATTTCCCTTAATGACTGATAATGAAACACATTCATATAAAAATTCATAAAAATCTATTAAATCAAACCAAAAAGGTATCATTTTCTTAACAGAATCGATTCTCAGTTTTTCACTTACCACATTGATGGAAAGTAATTTATTTTTATAACACAGATATACGCTAAACGAAGAAAGGATAAAATTCTATGTTCTAAAACTGGTATAATGAGCATAAAAGTGGAAAAAAATATTAAAAGCGTCAAAAATATTTTTTTTGTGATATATAGTGACAAAATAAATAAATTTAAAAAAAAAACTGAGTTGCATATGCAACAATGATTTTCCTTTCTCCCATGCTCTACCTGGCGCCATCTATTGGTGAACTTAATAACCAAAATAAAGAGACTGAAAGATTGGAGGACACTGAGTTCACAGCTCTTGTTTCGAATTATTTGGTCGGAGAAAATCTTAATTTCCATTTTTATACATACAAATCAATCAGATATCCTCATAAGCAGGTTTCTATGAAGTTTATGATGCCAGTAGTAGTATCAAAGTTTCGCAAATATATCTTGATAAAAATGTGTGTGAATTAATGTTGCAATACTCTGTAATTTATTTTTTTTTTTAAAACGGATCATTATTTATATGAAGTTCAAATTAGATGATTTTAATCTTCGTTTCATATCCTAAATGAATTAACTAAAAAATCTGATTGGTTTGATTCTGAATAACGTCATGGATTCGAAGTCGACGTGAATCTATATTAAAATTTGTCACAAAATGTAAGCTTTGTTTCAGAAGCGTAATGACATAGGAGAAGTAGAATATAGTGCCACTTTTAAAAGTCAAATATGAAGAAGGGAAGAAAAAATTAAAACTACGCCAATTTATCTTTTTCAAGCCACAGATGGCAGGAGAAATTAAATTATGGCCCTAGTGATAGTTACTCTCGATGCATCACTACTTGTTTATTAATAATTCTGAAGGACTGTTTATTTATTTTTTATTTAAAAAATTTCAAACTTTGATTTCTATTATTTTTTCTATCTCTATTTAAATAGTTAAATAAATAAACAGTCATGTTTTAAATATTTTGATCATGCTATTATTGAAGTAAAGATTTTGAACAATTTAGCTCTTTCCAAAATGGTACTCAAGTTTGTGTCAGTTGTCAAGTTGTTGACTTTAAAGTTCTTAAACTGAAGTTAAAGCAATTCTTTACAGCCATGAATAAATGAAAATACATTATGTGCACGAATCAGAGACCTTTCGAAACAAATATTTTCTATTTTTGAGCTTACGTGGCAGCATTTAAATCCGAAATCCAACTAGGAGAAACTTTTATATGTTCCGAAAATTAAAAATTGGTAATTTTTTTAATATTAAAAAAACTGTATTCTATGTAGAAATTCAAGAAATTGATATTGAATTTCAAAATTACGGTTTTAATTCAAAACAATGATCTTTATATGTACACCTTTTTTATGATAAAAAGGATATTTTAGAAGCTTAAAATTAATTAAGTCATTTTGAAACAAAAAAAAAATATTTTCAGACCATTAAATCAGTATTAATCTGTAATATATCCCATAAAATGAAATTTACTTCAAATTGATTGAAAATAATATCAATAAAAAGCTAATCGCGGTGAGTTTCAATATTATAATATAAATTTCAAATGTAATATTTCTCCTAAAGTCCAAAATGTTTGATTGTATAAATAGCTTCATTTGCCAAGGTCACCAGTTGTACTGATCAGAGAAACCCAAGCTTTCACAGCATTACTGTCATTTTCTTGGAGTGAAAACAGAAAACATTTTCTCTTTTCTTGAAATAAGATACGGTATTTTGGATTTTAATAGCAAGTGAGTCGTATTTTACCATTTTATGACAAAGTCAATCAAACTACATCCTTGATCTATGCTTAAATTTAATTATTTTATATAAATTAATTCTTAACTACTCTTCTATAACGAATATAAAAGTACTCGTTTCCCTGTAAATTACAATATTTAATAAAATGCTAATCGACCTTCACACTGCATTTTATTTATCTTACTTTATCTCAGAAATACAACATTCAGCAACACACATAACAAAAAGTTTGCAGAGGATAAGATGTTATTAATAAATATATTGCTCATTATTAACTTTTACGTCATCTATTAATAATTGGCATCTTGTAGAACTTTAAAAAACTTAGATGGCGATTTTTACCCCAATTGTTGTATGAACTTGAAAACATTAGTAATTTTACGTGCAATGATAAATTATTTACTTGCATTAACCATTTTCAATCTCAAATTTAATCTAAACATAACCTACCAACAACAAAAACATTAGATTCGTGCAGAACTTTAATAACATATTTATCTTTCTAAAGTAATTAAAATTCTGCCAACTGTCATAAAATAGTTCTAGCAATTACTTCATAGTTGTGATCTGCCGTTTTATTCGTAACTAGCCACCTTTGGCGACCAGCTGGTTCGCCATGAGTAAAGCGTTCTAAAATTTTCAATTAAATCACATATTCATTAACCTTGAAGTAATTCCGGGCATTGATTGACCTGAAAGTAATATTTTCTTTAAGATGACGGACGGAAAGTTCTAAAAGTATACCTTTTCCTAATAATATTCTTTAATTTTATAAATCAGTCTGTTTTAACCATCGGTTATGCTTCCAAAATTATTAAAAAGAAATCGGTGATTTTGCCAAAATATTAAATATGTTTTTTTTTAAGAAAGCGAGAAAGGGAAAAAAAGTATTAAATTAATGATACAGATATTGCAAACGATAATAGAAATATGCCATTGTCTGGATTTCAATGCATATCCTGTCTAAATTCAATCAGGTTTACCGTAAATAAAGAAGATTTATGTAGTTAATGATATAGATATTGCAAACGATTGTAGAAACCTTTGCTTTGCATTTATTTTTTAAAGAAAATATCACATTTTATATTTCTTTTATTTTATCCAGTCACGTGCTGAAAGTTGCAGTTCTTTAGATTTATTTTGCGATGATAATTTTTTTTATTTGAACTTCCGGCATTCTTTTATTTTATCCAGTCACGTGATAAAAACATGGTTAAATTATTTCTTTAAAAATCCGTTAAAAATAGAAGCTTACGTTATAAATTAAAAAAACTGATACCGTTAGAAAGCTAATTTTTTAATCTTTAAATTGATGTAAAAATCATGTTTGTGCACTAATATTTTCGGAAGTTATAGCGGAAAAACGTCGAAATTTCGCTTAAATTTTAATTAATTCAAATTCTAATTAAAAATTCGAAAAAGGGGCTCCGAGGTGCACATTCCGGACCTCCAAGGTATACATGTACCAAATTTAGTAGCTGTAGGTCCAACGGTCTGGCCTGTAGAGCGCCAACACACACACACACGCATACACATTGAGCTTTATTATAAGTATAGATGACTGAACTGTCCTCTTAAAATTAACTTAAATCGATTAAATTATCAAAATTAATAAAGTATCAATAAGAATTTAGATTTTCTCCGTTAGTAACTATCTCATGACATGTAGTTACCCAAAATATGCATGAATTTTTGAAATTACATTTAGAAATAATGGGAAAAGTTAGACGACACAAACCTTGGAAATAGTTTTTATGTAACACTTTTTAAAAATATGCATAAATATTTCTTCATTTCATTCTCTTTTACTACGTATACACAGTTTCTAGATATAAGTTTTCATATCAAATAGATTTCATCTTTGCAAGAACTAATTGTTTGAGATACAGGTGGAACCTTTTTTAATTGATAGTCACGATTCCAATAGCTGTCGTGAAATTTCTCACATGGCACATTTTTTTAAATTCTTCAGCATTTGTCAGTCAATTTTGTCTTTAAAAATACAATCATAACTTAAAATATTTCATTTCAGTTTTTTAATGATTACCTTTTAGTTGAAATTTCTTTTAATTATTAAACACTAGCCGCCTTTGGCGACCAGCTGGTTCACCATGAGTAATGTGTTCTAAAATTTTCAATTAAATCACATATTCATTAGCCTTGAAGTAATTCCGGGCATTGATTGGCCTGAAATTAATATTTTTTTTAAGATGATGGACGGAAAGTTCTAAACGAACACGTTTTCCTAATAATATTCTTTAATTTTATAAATCAGTCAGTTTTAATTATTGGTTATGCTTCCAAAATATTAAAAATGTTTTTTTTGGTGATGTTACCAAAATATTTAATATGTTTTTTTAAAGAAAGTGAAAAAGGTAAAAAAATTATTGAATTAATGATATAGATATTGCAAACGATTATAGAATTATACCATTAAATCAGAATTTCAATGCATATCCTGTCTAAATTCAATCAGGTTTACCGTAAATAAAGATTTGATGAATTAATTATTTAGATATTGCAAACGATTATAGAAACCTTTGCTTTGCATTTATCTTTTTAGAAAATATAGCATTTTATATTTCTTTTATTTTATCCAGTCACGTGCTAAAAGTTGCATTTCTTTAGATTTATTTTGCGATGATAGCTGTTTTTTTTTTAATTTGTACTTTCGTCATTGTTTTCTTTTCTTTTATCCAGTCACGTGCTAAAAAAAACATGGTTAAAATATTTCTTTAAAAATTCATTAAAAATAGAAGCTTTTGTTATACATTAAAACACTGTTACCATTAGAAAGCTAATTTTTTAATCTTTAAATTGATGTAAAAATCATGTTTGTGCGAGAATATTTTTGGAAGTTATAGCGGAAAACGTCAAAATTTCGATTAAATTTTAATTAATTCAAATTCTAATAAAAAAATTCGAAAAAAGGGCTCCGAGGTGCACATTCCCGACCTCCAAGGTATATATATACCAAATTTGGTAGCTGTAGGTCCAACGGTCTGGCCTGTAGAGCGCCAACACACACACACATTGAGCTTTATTATAAGTGTAGATTAATACTTTGTATTTAATTGTTTCCAACAGTGTGGTAGTGGCAACAAGTTTTTATCTAAGTTGTTGCATTTTTTTTACTTGAAAAGATGTTATAAGTGGAAGAAGTTTAAGGAAAAATGAAATAATTCATCATTTTACTGGGCGATACATCTGACAGCCTGTTGTACAACAATCTCAATTAATTGTAAATCTTTAAAAGCAAAGATGCGAATATGTATTAGTCTCCAAACTTATAATGTTGTTGCATATAAAATTTGCTTTTACATTAAATTTATCATTTATTAATATTTATATTTCAAAATTTCTAAATGGAATTCAGAAAGAAATAAGAAATCAAGTCGTGCAGTGGCTGTTTTTAAATGGTCGGCACTGTATAGATATTTAAAATATATTTATCCTTTTCCAAATCTTCAAACATAAGCTTATAACTAATCATATTCAATTTTTGGAAACATTTAATGAAAGAATAACAAAAATCTATACAATAAAGTAGCTTTGCTGTAATTTTGACTATGCTGCTCTTATTTTTAGTCTAAATCAAATTTGTTAGCAATATAAGTCATTACAACAAAAGAAAGAAATTCTAAATTGTAGATTGAAAAACAAATCTGAGGAACTTAAAATTAAATATTCTGAATACATAATAAAAATCATAGAAATAAATAACGTAACCCATACAGCAAACTATTTAGCAAAATCGCTCAATAAAATCAGAATAATTTTATCAAAAAATATGCAACTGAAAACGATTAAGTATTGATTAGATTAAAACTAATTATTCGAAAAGAATCAATCTCTGCTTGTTTCTATCGCAACCATCGAAATAAATGATTTCGTAAAATCGAATCTATGAGCTCTACTAAATCGATCTTTTTACAGGGAAATGAAATGATGAAAGAAGCTCGAATTACCGAATCTTCTACTCATTTATTTGATTTAGAGGAGAGCAAAAGAATACAATGCCGATGTAAATCCGAAATCCGAATTATTTCTTTTTTTAGCTTCTGCATTCCTTAAATTTGTTATGCAAAGAAATTGTCTAATGGCTTTATATGTATGGATTTTTTTTTTTTCGATTTTTCATCATTGTTTAAACTGCAAAGAAAATAGTTTAGTTTTTACAGATGATAGCGAATATACAATTTCGTCAAATCCTATCTAGCTTATAATAGTAGCCTTCGTCAGTATCATTCCAAGAAAAACTGATTCCTGTATTTTATTTTAGTTTTTTCTAGAATTTGGTACAGTGGTGTCACGCTTTTTGGATTTTAATCAGTTGATGGCAAAGGAAGGCCATATGTGACGCCATGGAGACGACTCGGCTGGATTAGTGGATCATGCGACCATTAAAGCATTTCAGACACATGCTGAATATCAGAAATTCTATTGCGTGCGATAGGTGAGTAACGAGAGAACTATTTACTTCAAATAACGAGATAGTGCAGAGATATGTAATTAGTAAAAACTGTCACGCAATAAATGGGAAGACAGGGACACGGACGGTATTTTATGTTTAAAACAATTGTCTTCACCATGGCAACTTCGTATCCGTTAATAGCTCTTCACATGAGTTCCGATGTCCCATCCGTTTTCATAGAAATATTACATAATGTATTAAATTGTACTCTGCTGGATTTTGAAAGGCGATGTCTTTTAATCTATGTTAATGGTCCAACGATCATTCCACTCTATCTGTTAAACGATGAGAGTAATAAATTATTTTGCAGATAAAGTCGGGATTCGTTATTTTTATATTTCTGATCTTCACATGAGTTAGCAATAAATACATCTCAATGTTTGAATAAAGTAAATATTATGAATGTTGCTGAAAACCGGGATATCGATTAAAGAATGGATCTAATGATATCTATGAAAACCGGGATATCGATTAAAGAATGGATCTAATGATATCTAACCAAAATGCTCGAATGGTGAATCGATTTGTTTTCTAACATTAGTTTTAGAAATAAATTTCCATTTCAAATTATATCTTGATGTTATCTATACCTTTTATTTTCTAGGGGGAATAAAAAATTCCATGTTATCTATCTGAACATATGATTACAGCAGCACATTATAGTTATGAAGGATGCGACCATAATAATAAAATGAGCAACTAAAGTATGATGCGTTCTTTTTACAGTCTGAAATGATGGCAATTGAAATTGAAATTGCAATCTAAAATATTACTTTTTTCATTTTTTCCAGTTCGAAAATTCGGCACTTTATTTTGGAAGTTATGGACAGTACATATACATTATGGGGAATATGGACACATTTTTTTTTTCCTTTAAAAGATTAGATTTATTCCCACTTCCTTTTTAAGAAACGCGAAAATCCAAGCTAAATAAATTTTACTTATGCAAAAAAGATTCTTTTAAATCACATTGCTTGAAAATTTGTACATATAAACTTCTTATTGCCTCTCGGGATTTTTTAGATATTAAGATGTTATTTATTGCAATACTTCTCCTGATAGAACTTCCAGAAACTTGCACCATATCTTCTCTGATCACGATCTGTAAATCTAAAAACCACCCTCGTCCAAAATTGTATATATACATAAATAATAAACGATGAACGATGCTATGGTGTAGAGTTTTGAAGAAAATACATTCAGAATGAATAGCAATTAAGTCGTTCATTGTAAAGATGAAGATTAGGGTATTCAAGATAAATTTCAGACATCATTTTTAGTGAGTCCGACCCGTGGCCATTAAAGAGAGATGCGACGGGAAAATGATAATTTCAAAACAAAAAGAGAGCAAAACAGGAAACCAGTAGTTTTTAACAGCACGAAGAGGAATTATTTATTGGAACTAAAATAAAGTTTCTTCTTTTCTAAAAGAGAAAATGATATTAAATTTCTGTTCACTTTTTAGGAACTTGAAATTTCAATTCATACTAAAAAAAAATTGCATATCAAAGGTAAGAAATGAAAAATTACAAAGAAATTTTAGTATTATTTCCAATAAATTTGATATTTATAAGAAATGATATTTTTGTATATTCCAAATTTATAAACGGATGGAATAAATATATTCTTGAAGTAAATTGACGTTCAAGCAAAATACCGTTTTTTTTTTGTTATTATTAAAGAAATGGACCGCTTCATCAAAACAATCATTCATTCTTTTAACATGATTGTTGATAAGGCAGCATTCATCTATTTTAAAGAGCTATTTTTAGCCGTTCAAGTTTCTCCGCATGTCATATTATTATAGATTTTTAAGGCTTTTGGGGTTTTATTAATCCCACAGATTAACAAAAAATAAACTTTAATCATAACAACTTTAATCATAAACAGCTACTCCAACTCTACAAGGGGTAAATGAAAAAGTCTGAATGACCGGATGTCGCGACGGCAAGAAACAATCACAATTCCGTAAGCTCCTCATCTTCATATCCGAGATGCTCCTAGAGGATACCAAAAAAAAGTAGTCACTTTTGCTGTCTACGTTCAGCACACTTAACTTCAACTGCCTCAAATAATTTACAGCTCAAAATCATTAAATGTTTGATAAGCAGAAATAAAAAGACGGTTTATTTTTATGCTTTTTGAAATCTTACTGCTTTGCTACACGTCACTTTTTCCAGAATATGACTTGAGTAATCAGAAAAGGGTTTATTTATCTTCAAGTAGAAAAACTGGGTCTAAAATCTTAAACAGGACTACAGTTTTGACTCGAAGAGAAGAATCCCAATTTCATTTGACTTTCTACTTGATTTTTTATTTCTTTATTCCAAGAGTAAAATACTGCTTACCTATTTTATGGTTTAATCCAAAAGTGTATACAAAAACTGAATGCTAAAATTTTGTAGAGAAGATCATATTAATTAAAATTTACTTATCTAGCTTGTACTATATTTGAATTATCGTAAAAAAAAACAGACATACGAAAAAAAAAAAACAGTCATTCCGTGAATGGATATAGATCTCAAGACTTAATATAAATCTACATATTTAATAATAAAGTAATCGGCCTAATTTCATCTATTATTTGAAAGTGTTCGGATACATGGATAAGCAAAACGACCTACTTTGAAAAGACGAATTTACCGAAAATTTGATAGAAATCTGCAGTATTCGTATGAAAATCGTGCATCAAATTTCATCAGTCTAGCTTATTTCATATTTGAGTTAGCCTATTTACAGAAAAACATGCATTATTCAAAAAATGATATTCTTCTGGAGTAGGACTGAAAAAGATCTTAAACGTGATAATTCCTCAAAATCTCCAGGTCGATTTTTTAAACCTGAAGATTGCATTGTTCTTTTTGAGTATCTGTTCACTGAAAGAATAAAATCATTGAATATATCTTCTAAAAAACAGTGGTAACGATTTTTTGTGTGTTATTATCACCTTATGTTATCTGTGTTATAGTTATCGCCGTTGTAGTTAATTTCCTGTAATTCTTTATTCATTTCTGTAATTCTTGAAAATGTGAGGTTTTGTAAGTTACCTCCCTTAATTACTTTCACAGTTAACTTTTATTTCATAATTTTTGATTCTTATGTGGTCTAATAGGGTACAATTTGAAGTTTTTTTTCGTATATATTAATTCAGGTTTCGATTTTTCGATCTACATTTAGACCTTTCAAAGCAAACATCCTGTAGGCAATAAATTCGGTGAAACAACTAGCACAGGAAAAAATATGTCATTAGTTTACCGTATTTGTCACCCTGAAACAAAAATGTGAAAATTAAGGAAGACAAAAAGGATTAGAGAAAAATCAGACGAGGGCTCTCACTACTCACTGTTCAATATTTATCTGACACTCTAAACATCCTTCAAAAAAATCTCTGATATCAGTGATGATTTTGAATAGAAACTTTCTTGCAGACATCAGAAGACATGAGTGGTTCTAAATTAATTATGTGAAGAATAAGCTAATACAGTATTTCTGGTTACTCTGATGGTAGTTATATGCTTAATTTTTGCAAAAATTAGACAGCATTCCATAATTTTTGTATGTATTCTATAGAGTAACCGTTTAGAATGAATGCTTTTTATTCATCATAAATGTATCTTCAGCTACACATATTAGTTTTTTTACTAATAAAGCACTTCATTACATCTTCCTCGCTTATTGACCATTTCTATTTGTCACAATTTTAGAAATTTAAGAATTTTACATTTAAAAAAGTATCTTCAATTATTTTTTATATCTTCCCCAAGTTAAAAAGAAAATATTTCACGAGACGTTATTAAACAGTTTAACAAAGTATTTAATAATTGAATTTTTCAAAACTCATCAGCTCTAATCGTAATTTTGTGGCCAAATGTAAATGGCACGCCATATTTATTTCTCTTCCTCTATAAAAATCAAAGTTATGCACCATTAATGTTAATCTGAAGATAAATGTATACTCTTTCACAAATAATATTATATAATAGTATTCACAAATAGTATATATTATATACTATTATTACTATCCCGAAATTCAAAAATCTAAGTTTAGATATTATTAAAAAATGCAAAAGGATTTTTTTTAATGTTTATGATTATATTCATCTTTCTCTCAACCAATTACATTAATCTTTTACTTGCATTTCTTTCTAAACCCAAGAAGTTTGATGAAACGAAATTTTTGTGAAGCATTAGATTATATTGAAGAAATGATAAATAAACTTTTTATTTTCTAAGGTTATATACCGATCTTTTTTTAAAGTAAAATATTTTGGAAAATTATTTGTATTCATTTCAGTATAATTCATAAAACATCCTTGCAAGTGTAAGTATAATTAATATTTCTGTTTTAGCGTGTTCTGAAAAGTTGTATGAGCTGAAATAACAAAACAAGTACCGAATCCATCAATCGAGTAAGATCTCAAATCTAAATGATTCTCATGTTACTTGTTTCAAATTCAGTATGTGAATATCTCATATGAGATCATTTTATTTTAATTAATGTTGTTCTTTTTGTTGAAGGTCATATTAATAGCATTTCTAAAGCTAATTTGTTCATCATGCAATCGGAAGAATGGATAACAATGCTTTTATTATTTTAATCTTTAAATCATGCATTATTGATACATTAATACACTGGAAATGATCGGAATAATTGAGTTATTTTAATAGCTTTATCGAACACAGACATTAGAGACTTTTATTATGATTTTCTGAAGCTTAAATTAATCAATCATTTTCTAATCATTCTATTTCAGGGATG
The DNA here is from genome assembly GCA_026543055.1 of Argiope trifasciata. Lineage (NCBI taxonomy): Eukaryota > Metazoa > Arthropoda > Arachnida > Araneae > Araneidae > Argiope > Argiope trifasciata. Next base: position 250,716 of record JAPMOQ010067128.1, on the reverse strand, counting down.
ATTAAAATTTTATTTGACTTTTCCTTTTGTTGCGATTTTTTTTTTTTTTTTTTTTTTTGTTAATAAAATCCAAATTTGAACAACATTTCATTTCATTATATATAAAATTATTCATTATTGGTTAATAAATAAACATTTTTATGGTGAATTCAATAATTTTCATTGCGGCGTTTTATTGGAATTCCAAAACAATAAAAGGTTGAAAATAAGCTTTCAACTATATGACAATATTTGACAATTTTTCCCCTAAACTAAATTGTTAGCCCTTTTCCCCCTTTTTCTGATCTGTACGTTCTTGTTAACTCTAAAAAGTAATTATCTGTAAGAAAATATATCTGCTTGTTAAAAAAATACAAGCTGCATGCCATTTGTGTTTGAGATGTGGTGTTTATTTAATGGCTTATTCTTCTCTAAAAAATAAAACCAATTAACATTTGTCACTTTTTATGTATGTTTTCAAAACAACTAATTCAGCAAAATATCTAAATTGAATTTCTAGAAAAGTGATTGAAATTCACTGGTTTTTGCAGTAATTAACTCCAATTCTTGTATTTTTCTTGTTTTAAAGTATTCCGGAAAAACTGCATACGTATTTTATCTAAGACACTTCAAGTTTAGTTTAGTTTGGTTATTTTAACGTCCCATTGAATAGCAACACTAGGGCTATTTGGGGAAGGACCTCGTAATTTTGAACCACGGTTGGGCCGCGGTTGTCTGGTGGTAAGGTCTCGGCTTCGGAACCGGAGGGTTTCAGGTTCGAAACTCGATTCCACCGAAGATCCGTGGTGTGAGGGGGTCTCTTGCACGTTAAATCTGTCAGGCCAAACGTCCTCCTGCTGGTGTGGTGTGGAGAGGAGGGTGCCACTTCAGGTGTCGTCCTCGTCATCTGACCGTGGTTCAACATTACGAGGTCCGTCCCAAAATAGCCCTCGTGTTGATTTAAACGGGACGTTAATATAACTAAAACTAAACTTTGAACCAAGGTCAGATGACTAGGACGACACCTGACCTGGTACCCCCCCCTCTCCACACCACACCAATGGGTGGACGTTTGGCCTGACAGATTTAACGTGAAAGAGACCCCCTCACACGACGGCCCTTCGGTGGAATCGAGTCTTGAACCTGAAACCCCTAAGAAACTCCAAGTTACACTAGTAGTTTATGTCAATCTCATCAAAACTAGAAAACTTTAATAATATTAAACTGGAATTTTAAAAACGGTCATGTTATTAGAAAAGCAGTTGAAAAACATATGTTAAAATTCTAATTCATTTAAGAATTTTAACTCTGTTCAGTATTATAATATTTTTGTTGTTGTATCTATGAGTTTATTTCGTAACTGCTGTACAACTATGTATTTTATTTTATAAAAAAATTTTTGAAACTAAAATTATTTTAGTTCTTTTTTAGTAATCACCACAGACTGCTATGACTATCCGGCGCATTGCAAGTTTGACCATTATTTTGTTCCTCAATCTCATCATAGGCTTCCTGTATATGCAGCCTAATCGAATTCGAACCCTCATAAATAGTCCTTTCAATGACACCGAGGCTTTCACATATAACTCCATGATAGCATCTCCTGTTGATAAAGAAAATTACACAAATGAGACTCTGACGAAATCAACGGATTCTTACATTCCTGAAATTGCCTTATCTTCAATCTCTTTTAACTTCACACTTAACCCTAGAGATCTGTGCTCTCCAAAGACATTAAAAAACAAAGGGAAAATATCTTTACTGATTCTTGTCTGCACTGCTGTACCGAACAGTAAGCAAAGACAGACAATTCGTGAAACATGGGGATCGCCTTCTTCTTCAATCAACAATACAGGCTACGCCAGACTGGCTTTTCTAGTTGGTTCCACAAACAATGCGATATTACAACAACAATTGGAACAAGAATCTTCTCAGTATTCAGATATCATACAACAAAATTTTGTAGATTCTTATCAAAATCTCACTTTAAAATCCATCATGCTTTTAAAATGGGTATCTGAATTTTGCCCAGGCGTTCAATTCGTTATGAAGACGGATGATGACATGTACGTTAACATACAAAATTTAATGTATGCCCTGAAAAGATTTCCAATCAAATCGAACGTCATGTATGGTGTTCTTTTCAAGAAAGCAAAGCCAGACAGAAATCCTCGAGCTAAATGGTATGTGCCAAAGAATCAGTTTGATGGCGACGTCTTCCCTGATTATTTATCTGGAACAGGATATGTAATGAGCCGAGATGTGGTGCCTAAACTTCTGGAGGCAAGCGCTTCACTCCCGTTCTTAGTCATGGAAGATGTGTTTATTACAGGTCTGTGTGCAAGTCAATGCCATGTCAAGCGGTATAATATTAGAGGATTTGCATATTGGCGGAGACCACCGACAGGATGTGCTTTTAAAGATGCAATAACAGGACATCATGTAACTGTCAAAGATATGATCAAAATATGGAAAGAGCTTCAAAAAAGGCCTTTGATTTGTCGCCCACCTAAAAAGAAAGCCTAAATTATTATTATTATTACTATTTACTTTTGTTTAAATGGTGTTTGTATATCATAATGTCGGGGATATTTCTTTCAAAGACGATCAAAGTTAAATTATCTAAAAAGGCATTTGTAAATCTGTGCAAAAAGAAATGTGATTTTTTTATATTTTACTGAAATTAAATTTGTTATAAGAATGTATTTATTCATCTTACATTCCACAAACATTACACTTTTTCCTCACTCATATTCATCTTTACATTTTAAATTAAAAAATACTTCTGTGACCTGCTCTCACTCATATAATATAATTCATATAAAAAAAATAATAAGATTCAAATCTCACAATTCAAACGTCCGACTCAGTATTAACACTTTAAAAAGTTTTTTTGTGGTATGCTAAAATATTCTGGAAATTTAGATATATTTAAGAAAGAAATTCACTTAGCTTATTAAATAATATAAACATTTTGAAATAATTTTTAAATCAATCAATAAATTGGTTTTTTTGTAAATAGTTTTCTTTAATTAAATAAATAAGTACTTCCTCTGCTGTATTCTTATTTTTTTATATATATTTATTTATTCCGTAAAATGTTAGATAATCAAAGATCAAAAATCATTAGATATTTTCAACGAAGATTAAGCATTAAATATTGCCTATCCAAATTTTTCTTCTGTAACATATGCTTGAACTTTCTTTGTATGCATCCATAAATCATAAATATAATCAGATGAAAAAAAATTAAAGAAATTAAGAACTATGCTAAAAGAAAAAGTGTCTCACTTCTTTTAACCAAAATAAGTATCAATCTTATTTAAACAATGAATAATATTAATCTAGAAATTTTGTGCCGATTGAGATTCAATAAAATAGAGGAATTTGGGTAAAAATGAAGGTGAACATTGAAACAAAAAAACATTCTATTTCACATATTCCAATTATTTTTGTACATAGTAAACCTATAACTATGGTGAAAGCAATGAACTAGAATTTAAGAAATATCTACATTTTCAAAAAAAAACCTTACGGATAATTGAGTAGTTTTGAATTCAAAATTTCACAATATTCATACTGAAAATTATATTTGGCGGGTCTAAAATAAAATCCATTCAGTTCAAAACTATATCTTCAGTTCATTGCTTTTATAGCATTTAAATTAACATATACTCAAAATTTCAAAGACAGTTTGGTCATAAGTTTTAAGGAATTATGTTTTACCTAAAAGAATTTTTACAAAATCCAAATATTTAAAAAAAACATTTAAAGTTTTCATTTCTTTGTACTAAAAACATTTATTTCCCTTCCATTAAAATTAATCACATTTGTATGATATATATTTCTTTATGAAAATTTCATAATTTTTTTGTTCTTTTTGACAATCTAAATGTTTCTAAACAATTTTTGTTGCTATCAAAGAATTCTAATTTTAAGTAAAGATTCTATCATTACTGAAGATAAGATATTCTTTTAATGCATATTGACTAGGAATTATTTGCAGTTCATCAAAATTTCTAAAATTCATTACTGAATAGTAATATGACTATCGGTGTCCCAAAATGGAAAGTTTGTAAGTCGACATACATGTTTTAAAAAAAATAGTGCATAAAAGTATTTTTTAATTCTGATTTGCATTTTGAATCCTAAAACCACAAAAGAGCTTCATTTTCAGTATTCTGAAAATTTATTCTTAATTAAAAATAACAAGCTCAGAATTGCACAAAATTGCTTACCAAGTTTACTAATACTCCCTGATTGAAACAAGTCAAGTATCTCACCATTTGGTAGAAATTTTGTTTTACTTTTTTTATTGGTGTGATAAATCTGTTCAAACATAAATAAATGAAATACAAAAATGAATGGATCAATTCATTACTTTTTTATAGAAGTTTCAGGAGAAAAGTTACTTAATTCTATTACCTCTGTATGTGATCAAGCTTCTTTTTAAGCCATTAATTTAATGGTTTTGCAGATATCTCAGATAATTGTCCCATGCCAAGAAAATTAAAAACAATTCATTTTCAGTTCATTTATCCTGAATTGCCATTCTTCGAGAAATGATGTTTCCCTAACTAATCAATTCTCAATTTTATTTTAAATCAAGCCAGTTTGTAACAATAACAAAGGACATAATAATTCGGTTATTTTTTTCTCTTAGCCATACATAATTTGGATACTCCATGTATACTTTCTCATAACAGTTGGAGCCTTTGCAATTTTTCTCCTTTAACTCTTCTTTCACCAAAAAGATGCAGGTTGTTTTAGTAGGAAGATTTAGCATAATTATTGATCCGAGCAGGTAGTACAACTTCAAAGGATAATTACGCTTTTTAAAAACCTTCAAAACCGTCTATCAAATGCTGAATTACCCTCAAATAGTCAATACAGTCTGTTGAAAAGCAACCGAGCTCAATGTCAGAGTTAAAGTCTTTGTATTCTTTACGTTTAATATTTTCCGATGATAATTCGAAACCTGAAGAATCAGATAGCACTAAAACAGAAAAACAAACAAAGAAGAAAACATTATTTCTTTTAACATATGAAGAGTTTAAAATATCTTCCATTAACATGAATAGCGTCATTTTAAATTATGTATCTTAGAAGAAATAGCAAAATTCTCAGAAGTTTCATTCAGGATGCAATTAAAGTAACCTTACTCAAATTTGTGAAAAGTACATTCTAAAAGGTGCTTTTCATGAACGTATGATGTTATGAAGATCAGAATGAAAATAAATCTATAATCAAAATAGCAGTTCAAATTTTAATGAATATATAAAAATGTAGCAAACTAAAATCAAAGAAAAACAAATCTGGAACATGAAACCAAATAATCAAATGATTTATTCAGTGCGCATTCCAGCATTCCTAAAGCGTTGTAACATGTTCAACAACATCCCAAACGTTGATATATAGATCAGCTATATAGTTTGTAACAGCTGCTTTCAATTCATACACGTAAGCTATAGCTGTAAATACGATATTCCAGGATTTCCCACAGCTAAAAAGACACAGTGATTCATCTCCGAAGAATAAGAATACTAGGTTTTTCTGAAAACTTCTCAAAACTATCCAACATGCCCAAAGTGAGCATGTTGTAGTTATCTCATTTGTCGGCCCATATGGAGCATGACAAAAATTGGCGAGTATTTAATGTTTCATAGTATGACATCTCTAACAATTTTCGTTTTGTAAGCCAGGAATGACTTATACTGAAACAGTTCGCAATAGCAAGCTCCATGTAAAAAGGCATATATGACCTTGATATCTGATTTTCCGAAGAAAAGGAAATCGTCAAAGTCATGTAATCGGAATGCAGAAGTAACACTGAGACTCGCAGCATTCCATGTGTTGAATATTCACTGCCAAATAAGTTAAAATATGTCTCGTCTGATAAAAAAAAAGTCTAGAAGGTTCATTATTAAAGGGCAATCTTATCAAAAGCCGGCAAGCAAAATCATGCATTGTCAATTTTTTACACCATGAAAATTTTCTGCGCATATCGCTTGATAATGAATTAAAGAACCTTTGTTATCTTAGACCAAAGGATAAGTAATACATGTGAGGCTCAACTCTTTTCCCATATTCAATGATGAAGTGTGGGAAAAAATATCACTTCTCAACAATTCGTAAAATCTGCTTACTTTTTATTTCCTTCCATGCTATTAGCATTAAATGAATGAGAAATATTCATCTTAGTTTCAGATGCTTAAACCATAATTTTTAATAGTCAATATTATTGCTGTTTTTATCTTTAAATATCTATTATTTCGAACATAATCTTAACTTATAAAAAGTCTTTATAAGTAAGCTTAAAGCGTTTTAAAATAAAATTAAAAAACAACTTCTTTTAATCATACTTTTTCAATTGTTGAGTTCTTAATTCATAATACTACCATTAATAGATGGAGTGTGCTGTAAAATCAATAGTATTCACAGCATGGGAAATCACAAATATAGAAAATGTGTCATCGGTACTAATCCCGATTTTCGACTTGTGAAGTTTTTAAATTTTTCAGTGAATAATACCAGGTACAGTACACGTGGTTTCGAAGAACTACTACAGTTCTCCAGAACGAAAAGAAGCATGAATAATTTACCACTTAAATTTTAACCTCATTCTCAGAATTTCTTGTTACCTCTCTCTAAAAACTTATCCCTTAAAAATACTTCTTTTCCTTTTCCTATCAACTGTGAAGATCTTGCACACATATCTTTGTATCTGAAAAGCTACTGGCGAAGCAAGGTGCTGAAAAATGGTTAGTAACTAGAAGCACATTGATAGTTATTGAGGAATATATCTGGGCATTTCAAAAATGTCACTCATGAGTATCCGATATTCATAGGCGTGGGAGGAATATGTGCAACGCTCAACTGTCAGTAATATACTTCACGCCGCTAATTCTTAAATATTATAATAAATTAATATACGAAATTTGGTGTGTGATTTTGTGACTACAAGTTCAGTTTTGTTTCAATCGGTTGAAAAAAACGTGTTCAAAACACAAATTCGATTCGATTTTTGTATACTATTAACGCATGCCAGAGATTAATCGCCAAATAACTAATTAAGGATACCACGATCGATTCAATAAAAATGCTAAATTCAACCTAAAGATTAATAATTGAGCACGAATACCATGTAAGGCATTATCTGGCATGACAAGTTTATTAGAGAAGGTGAACGAAATTTTGGGGATACCACTCCCTCGGGTTTCAATCCTACAATACATTCAAAAATAAATACACTGGTTACCTAATATTTAAGTAGTCCACTTTCCATATCTTAAATAAAACAGTAAGTTTGTACACATATTTACAAAATATTTTCCCCAACCTTCTTAAGAAACAATGTCTTTGTATCTTTTCAGTATTCTATATTATTCTAGTTCGAACTGCTGTATATTTGTGCTGTATAAGTGCGCTTATTCGCCTGAGGTTCGAATTCAGGTACAACTGAATTCTTACTCATTGTTGCAATTCGTTTAAAAATTATTTTATGATGGAATGTAGGTTATTATGATCCGTACAGGAAGCAACAAGACGTGTGTTTTCGACAATATTTCTTTTTATAATCATATTCACTCTCTAAACAAGGAAAAACACAAAGACAAGACACGACATTCATGTGCACAGCTTAACAGTACAGAATCACATTACATAATTACACTCGCAATGCATTATGGATGGCATATGAGATGGCCTAACCAGGCACTGCCATCTAGTATCCAAAAGAGAAGATAAGAATAATATAATTGCTGCAATTTTAAGTTGGGAGCTGAAAGGAAAAATGATTTTTTGTGAGAACATTAAACATTTTTTAATTTATTATTTTGAAATTTTTAAAAATTTCTCTTATAAAATTTTTGAATTTAATTTCTACAATTTATATAGCTTCCAAGGTAAGAGTATATATATTTGTTCATTTAGCATAATACGGCATTCTGGCTCAATCTGTGTTTCTATCAATATAATACAATCTAGAATGAAGTATTATCATATTCTTTCCAAAATTCGATAGAGCGAGTAAATATAGACAGCCTAAAAATAAAATAGACTCAAATATTGACAATGTTTTTATGGTTAATAAAAGAATCTGAAAATAAATTTTTGCCTATAACTTTGTAAATTTTTAATGATGAAAAAAAAAGGTTATAATCCAAATTTTTTTTTTTAAAAAAAAGCTAAACAATGCTTAGTTTCCTTTAATTAAATGTAAAAATGTGTTATGAGTTATAATGAAACTAAATTAGATAAATTGTGTTTGTCCCCCTGTCGGATTTATCTTGCCTCCAAGTCGGCAAAACTCTGCCGCAGCCCCTGATTCCAGTACGAGTTAATTCTAATTTCAATTTTGATTATGTTGACACTAATAAATACACTTTATTATGTTTCATTTTTCTTTAGTTATCAACACCACTAAAACTTCCTTCAGTCACGTGACTAAGACAGCGCATGAATAAGGCTCATTTATCATTGCCCTCTATCTTCAGCGAAGATTCAAATTAGTAGCACTGTAATCGCTTGCACAACTTTAGATTATCTTTTCTTTTTTGCACCCTACGTATTCTAAATTCTTAATATATATTTTTTCAAATCCTAAAACTAATTATATTTTAAATAATAATAAATTAAAATAATTTTCAAGGTCAAATAAATCTTAAATTTTATATATGAGTATCTATTGTCATCTCTCTCTAATGGTGCAATTAATGGACCTTTTCCTCTCTTCATGGATTGTCGGTTTAAGCGGTTTGATATACGAAATTATCAAATATCAAATCATACATAAAATGGAGCACAAGAAATATAATATAGAAATACAATATTGTTACGGATTTCCTATATTAATCCGTCGGGTTCTTTTTTTTTACCTCGTATATATATAGTGGTTGTGTATGGTGTTAGATGACGATGAGCACACACAAAATGATCAGTCCTTTAGTTGACGAACACAACACAGACGTTTATTTACAGGACGAGAACAGGACAGCACAAAGACGACAAATATTCACAATACAAATATGTACAGGAGACCACTATTTACAGCCGAGACGTACACGCAGGACAACACATTGCAGATAGTAGTCCACAGGCAGAAATTCTGTAGTGACAATGTCCACAGAGCGGCTAGACAGGATTCAGCCGGAGAGGGAATCTTTATGGGATTCGCTTTACACCTCCTGGGTCTCTCCAGAACAGGCTGAACTATTCCTTTGTCTCTTCTTGCCTCTACTGTCGACTTACTACTTCGTACAATGGGACTACTCCTTAGTTCGGGACAGCTCCGTTCCCGACGACGACACAATGGGCTACGACACACGACACAGGCTTCGTCAGTATATGCCACACAGAGATTAGCAGTCCTCCGTTCAGGACTCCACAGATCAAGACCTTTCTCTCTTAGGTCTTCTCGATAAATTCCACAGCGCTACTTGTCTTCGTTGAACACTAGATCGTTCAGCTTCGGCTTCTCTCCACTGCCGCACTTCGGCTTGACTCCACTGGATTCTTCCTCCTTTCCCTTTTCTCCGCTGCTTCGCTTCGACTTTATCCGTCTCGATTGATTCACTGACTTCGCCCGATTGACTAGTGGAGGGGTTTAACGAAGCACCCGCCTTGCGAAGCAAGGCTATCTTCTGTCCTTTCATCATGAAGACCTGGCGTCGAATGCTGGACCTTGCTGTGAAAGTCTCTAGGGTTGGATCTGATAGGCTCAGGAGTAGTGGGTGAGGAGGGTGGGGAGTGCAACTGTCAATCAATGTCAGACTGGTCTTCATCTGCCTGGTTCGTTGTTGTGAACTACCCAGAGAGAGCGAGAGGGGGACCCATAGCGGCTGGATTTGAGATTGTTTATGGAGGGCCAATCAGGCTATTTCCTTCGGGGGTGGGCTGGACGATACATGAGTTAAAAGTAGTAAGTGAGAAAAACTCAGATGAGAAGTACATTTCGCGGCCTTCTAATTGAGGTATTGGGGTTGTATTTATTAATTTGTTTTAATGCCGGATTTTCGTGGCTGTCAAGGTTATTGAAAAAATTTATTGAGAGCTGCTTGATGGTCTCGTTAAAGGATTTATATCTAATTGCTTTCAGGATATCTCTGTTTTTCATGTATCGTCTAGCATGACATATTGATCTTATGAGGTTATTATAGAGGCTTTGAATGATTTTTAGGTTGGATTTCGCGGCGCATCCCCAAACTGGGCATGCATAAGTTAATACTGGACGCAAATAGGCGTTAAAAATAAGCATTTTCATGTCCCTATGCAATTTTGAGTTCCGGCCGATAAGGGGGTAAAATTTACGTGCTTGGACTCGGAACTTGTCCCTAACATACTTTAAGTGATTTCTCCAAATTAATTTACGATCTAAAATTACTCCTAGGTATTTAGCTTCTTGAGACCACGGGATGGGGTTGTTTTTGATTGATAGTTTTGGGAAATCGGGTTGTCCTTGGGACCTGTGAAACATAACCGCTTCTGTTTTGGAGGCATTGATCTCAATCTTCCATTGCTGAAACCAATCCTCCATCTTGCGCAGGTGCCTGTTGAGTGCAATGTGTACATATTTGTGGTTCTTATTTTTAGCCAGTATAGCTGTGTCATCTGCGTACAAGCATAACAATGTGTTAAATTGCTTGGGCATGTCGTTGATGTAAAGAGTAAATAGTACCGGGCCCAGTTTGGACCCTTGTGGAACTCCTGCTCTGATTGGCTTAGTGTCGGAGAGGGTCTGATTCACCCTCACTTTGAATGTGCGATCGGTGAGGTAGGATTCTAAGACACGGATCAGGTAACCTGGTACCTGATTCACGATTAACTTATATATGAGTCCTTGGACCCACACTCGATCGAATGCCTTTTGTATGTCGAGGAAGACGGCTCCTGTTTTTTGTTTATTGGCAAATCCTTCAGTGATATATTCTGTGACTCTGATGAGTTGATGTGTCGTTGAGAGGTTAGGTCTAAACCCAAATTGTTCAGGACACAAAATGTTGTTCTCATTTAGGTGTTGGTTAAGTCTCCTTAGTATTACGCTTTCAGCAATTTTGCTTAGAGTCGTTAATAGTGAAATGGGTCGGTAGCTAGAAGGATTTGTGGGGTCTTTTCCAGGTTTGTAAATTGGAACCACCGTTGCCGTCTTCCAACGTGTTGGGAAGTGGCCTACTTCCAAAATCTTTTGAATTAATAGTGTATAGATTAGAATAATATTAATTGGGAGTTTTTTCACAATTTTATTTGTAATGTTATCGTGTCCGGGTGCTTTGTTGGGTTTTAGTTTCTTTATTTCAGTTAAGATTTCAGATGGCAGGATAGGATCTATTACTGTTTGTTTACATACCAGTGGCGCCATCTGTGTGTTGTGGAAGTCATCTAGAGTTTCACCGACCTCGGATTCAGTTTCCTCGTGTGTTAAATTGTTTAATTTAAATTGTGTCTCCAGACTTTCCGCCAGGCAATTTGCTTTATCTAGGTCGGTTTGCGCGATACTGGCAGGACCGTTAAGGGTCGGAATGTTGTGTGATTTCTTTTTGAAGGGTTTCACAAAGTCCCAAATATCCCCGTTTTCGTTGTTTAGATTAATGAGTTTATTCGTGAGTTCATTTATCCTAATTTGTTCGTCAATTTTATTAATTTGTTTATTGAGTCTGTTAAGCTCTGTTTTAAGCAATGGGCACCTATTTCTTTGATATAATTTCCTTACATAGTTTCGTTCTCTATTTAATTTTTTAATCTCTGGGTCGAAGTGGGTTTGTTGGGGTCTGATCGGGGTGGAGTTTTTGTTTCTGGCTGATTGGATTTGCGTTTCTATTTCCTCAGTTAGTCTATCTATTGCATACGGTGTCGTGAGGTTATTGGCGTTGAAGAGAGTTTGCATTAATTCCTTCTTGAAGTTTTTCCAGTTTGTTTTCAGTTTGCTATTTTGGTTTGGTAGGTGGTATTTAAAATAGAAGTTAAGAGCGACCGGATTATGGTCAGAGCTCATTTCGGGGATTGACTCGATATGATACGGATAGAGAAAGTTTTTGACTATTGTGAGATCGATGGTGGATGTCGAGTTATGTCCAATTCTGGTTGGTTCGTTAGGGAACAATACTTCTAGCCCTGCGTTGTCAACAAAGTGCCTCAACGTGACGCCTCTTGGTGTGTTTTGTTGACAGTTCCATGTCTTGTGGTGGGCATTAAAGTCTCCACAGAGCACGTGTTTAGATTCTAGCTGAATTAGATTTTCAATATCAAAAAGGAATAGGTTGTAGTCAGATTTCGGTGGTACGTAAATCGACGCCATATTAAACGGATCATGATTTTTAAGGGTTATTTTTACTATTGTTGCTTCTATTTGTTGGAGGGTGGGGGGAACAATTGGCTGATGCGGTATCTGAGATTTAATTAGAATTGCAGTTCCTCCACCAGTTCTGCTACCTTCTGTTGGTACTCGGTAGCTATAATAGCCTAAATAGTTGGGAATTCTGATTTTTTGCCCGGGTCTCAAGTGGGTCTCTTGTAATAATATGATATCAGGGTTATGCTTATTTATAAACAGTTTAAGCTCGGTTGTTTTTTGCTTTGTCCCGTTTGCGTTCCAGTAAATAATTCTAAGAGAGCAGGCAGAGAACGTTATTGATTATGTTGGGCACCGGCATACGAGAAAGCTTGGAGGAGTATTTGTAATTTATCTAGTGGTGTATTTGCACTTCTAAGATTCTGAGCTAACTGTTTTATATCTGGAATTTGGCTGAACATATTTTTAATTTCTCCTATAATTTCAAAAATAGTAGAGATATCTCCTCCGTCTGCGAGTACCGTATTGTTTACATTGTTGGTGGTTTGTTTACAAGCATCGGTGATTGACGTCTGCTGTGGCGCCATCTGTTGGGCAGGTTGGTTACTAGATAGCTGTGCGTAAGTTACGTTATTTCTGATTAGGGATTTATTTGCGTAGAAGCTAGGTCTATTGAAATTTACATTATTTCTATTGTTTATCTTATTGGTCAGCTTTGGGAATAACTCGCAGCCTCTATATGCTGCAGTGTGACCCTCCTTATTACAGTTTATGCATCTGGGGGATGTTATTTTTTCTTTAATGTCGCAGTTTTTTGTTTCGTGATCTTTTGCACATTTAAGGCAGCGGGGTCTCATGCCACAATTTTCTGCTCTATGCCCAAACCCATTGCATCTAAAGCACTGCGCCACGGTATTCCTGCCCCTATACTCTTCTACAGTTATTTTTAAATATCTCATTTTTTCTAGATTATAGATGTCAGAAACATTTGGGGTTTTATTAAGCTCGACCAGGTAAAGTGGAAGTGGGATGCGCGTTTTTGCCTGTGTCATCCTGATTACTTTATTGACACTAAATCCCTTGCTAGTTAGTTGTTCTTCGATATCTTCAATCATGTGTTCTACATGTAGCCCTTTTATTACTACTTTTACCGGTCGGTTTGCTTTTGGCGGGATAACATAGAATTCTATATTGTTTTCTCTGCAGCACTCTTGAATTAATTCATGATTTTTTATTGTATCAGTAAATAGTTTAATGTATCCATTGCCTAGTTTTGCCTCGGTTACGTGGGCTTTTGTTTCTATAAGCTCAATTACTCTGTCATAATCTTTTATGAATTTAAGCATGATCGGTGGTAATTTTTCAACATTTACATTTGTGTTAATTTCATTATTATCATTTTCATTTTCAAGATTTTGATATCTATTGCTAATTTCAACTGGTGTTGTTTTTGGGGCGGTTTGTTTATTTTTTGCTACTTTTCTTTTAGTGACTTCTTGGAAGCCGTCATTAATTTTAGGGAAGTTACTGTTTTTTCTAAAGTATACGCATATCTCTGGGCGTTCACAAAATAAATTTTTAATCGAACCTCTATGGTGCTCCATCTTTTCCTCCAGGGCATCTCTCATCTGTCGGGTCGAAATGTAGATGGTATTTTGCGGATTACCGCATTCACTTTCTAGTAGAGTCAGCTTTTTGGTCAAACACTCTTGCTCAAGGCGGTAAAACTCTAACCCTATTTCTAAATCTTTTTTCTGGACGCAACTAAGACAATAAGAATCTTGTTGGGGATTCTCTTCGACCTGCATACCTTCAACCCCCTTGCAAAGCCGTTTAGAAGGCTCCTCACCATCAGGATTATCTCCTTCCATCACCCCCTTCCAAAACAAATCCTAACAAGGACGAGTTGGGAGCACAACAAATCTAAGTTAAATTCTAAGTTCGTTCGGTTTCAGAGTAGAGACAAGAAACGACCTGTCCCATGCACAAATCCCAAGCGAATGCGATGAGAATCACTGACTTCGCCCGATTGATTCCACACTCACTTATATATACTGGTGGTGGGCGGGGCTAACATCTTCTTGACCAATCAGGAGCGTTCTAGCTGGATCTCGGCTCCTAGTGGACGGATCGGGAAAATTCTCGATGTTTCGGGTACTTTCCATTTTGTCGCCAAAGTCGCCAAATTCGTCGCCAAGTCACCAAATGGTCGCCAAGTTTGTCGCCAAGCCTTGGGACCTCTGACGTCACACCCATTCACTATTCAATACACATTACTGTAAAACTCTCTTCCTTACGACGACAGTATTATAGCGGGAAAGCAAAATCACACGTTCGTAACAATATATATATTCACTGTGTTGGAAAGAATTATTCAACGTAAAAAAAAAAAACATTTCATGTTTTAGGTTACATTTATAATCATTGTTTCGGAATGCCATTTTTTGCATACAAAATTTGTATTTTACTGGGAGTTTTTGATATTAAAAAGAACTGTAGTGTATGTCTGACCGAGGAGGCAAATAGCACTATATCTAAGTAACGGGACAAATACAGGCGACAATGAAAATAATTTTCGAAACAAGCAAAAAGTGCGTAGAGGGTAATGCTAATCTCCGATACAAATTATCTGCAATAAATTTCAGTTCTCTTATTTCTCATGAAGAATATATTAAATTTTTTCCGAAAAAAATAAATAAATGCACAATTATTAAGCAGAGGAAATGTTATGTTCAGAAGTAAATGACAATTAATCAAAATACTTTTTATTGAAATCGAAATTAGTTTACTGGTAAATCAATAAAAAATAGCATTCGTAAAGAGACAATCTCACAGCAGAAATATTTAGTTTCCTCAAGAAATAATATTAAAAAAAAAATAGTGTTTAAACATTTTAATTTTCTTTTTCTTTTAGAATATATTACCACTATTATAATTAACTTTCGGTTAATAAAATTTAAGATCAAAAAGGCTAATTTGAATGTACACGTACACCACAGAGCAGCCAATTCGAAGGAGTTCTGACTCTCTCCACCCCATCCCTACTTCTGCTATACGACTAATCGTATTTAAGTAAAAGCACTGGCCTTATGATCATTTGCAGGGCGCATCGCATCCGACCAAGGCGATGAATTGACTCATAGACTCTTCAGGCTTCCGTTACAGAGGATAAGGCCCTCACTGGGCTAAGTTCTCCGTCAACCCAACCCATAGGTTAATTTGAATGTTCTTGTGATTATTTTCAAGTATGACAGTAATGTGAATGTATATGATTAATTAAGAATGTGTTATTATCGTGTGTTTATATTTTGTTAATGCATAAAATCCAGCATGAGTAGGCTTAAAAATTTTATATTAGCAATTTGAATCCTTTTTAATTTATTTATAAATGCATGACTACCGTCTCAATCGCAACAATTATCCCCATTAAAATGTAATTCTCTACAAACTACAAGCATCGATTAAGCTTCCTTTTTCATCTCAAGCTCGATCGGAACAGCGCTGTATTTGACAAATTAGCGACATAAGCTGAGCTGTATCTCAAAATGTACAAGAGGTGATGAAAACGTGATACTAAAGATTCTAATTCTTGTAATGGTAAATTTCTTTGCAGACAAATGTGAATTATAAAATATCTTGCTTTACAGAAAAGTTTCTATTTTAAAGGAATGAATACTGTAATTGATTTGTATAGTTATACTAGGAGCATTTATGTCTTTAAAAATATATATATTTAATTGCTTTTATTTTCTCTTACATGATACCTCAAATTTGTTGATCTTAAATTGCCTCTAATACGATGCTAATTTATACTACTCAATCCATTTATCAGACCGAACTTTATCAAGAATTTCAAACCATGTAAAGTTATTGTGAAGCTTTAGTAGTTGTTGCTTCTTTTGATAGAATATGCTTCTGGATGTAACGGATTAATCGCTACGTTTCTTCAGGAAATTATTTGGAATTAACTTTCCAGACCGAGAGACGCTACAGCGCTGTCCAACGAGGAGCAAATGACGTAGACGACAAGAGCGTCTCTCTAAGTTCATTGCTTTATTCCGCATGACCTCTGGTTTAGTATTTCTGTGATAAAATATTAACATTCATGTTGAAACTTGAAATTATAGCATTTTGTTATTTTAAAATAATTGAAATTGTAATGTTGGACATGTTTGTGATAAAATTACATAGATGATATTTAATTCTTAAAGACAGATTGAAATTAGCAACACATAAATAGAAATTATGTTACATACACTTAACTAATTCTTTAAGGGATCTCTTACGGAAAAATAGTTTTCCAAAAACATGTTGCCTCTATCAATTGATTTCCAGAATCTTAAAATGATCTTTTAAAATAATGTTATTTTCTTACTTCAAAAAAAAGTTGCTGGCATTAATTATACAAAGGGCCACAGCACTTTAATTTGTCTTGAGATTGATAGCAGCACAGCCAAAATAATAAGAAATGTTCCAAAAATGTGTCAAATAGAAATTGCGTTTAAAATAAGAATAACTGTTGATATTAAAGCAATTAATTTTGAAAATGTTAGGATGATTTTAATAGAAATGTCCATTTAATAGCAGAAAAAAGGAATGTATATTTTGCCATTGCAGTGAGCGTAGTTGATTAGTTCTTTAATTATTTGATTTTCATGAGTTTTGATTTGATTAATGAATTTTCGTCAGAGTTCTTTCATAAAATCATCAAGCCTTGAGAATTTAAGTTCTCAATGTTCTGAATAAACCAGTGAAAAATGGTGATAATAGGGAGTATTTTGCTCAGGTTAGCTTTAGGCGCTAGTCCCCATATTTGAGAAACATAAGTTAGAACAGGTATTAAAACGTGTTTTGTATAAAAGTAATTTAATGAAAAGGGGGAACGTTTGCCAATCAGAGTAACGATGAGATGAAAATTAGTCTCGAATCTTTCTTTGCGATAGTGGATTCTGCTTGTTAGTTTCAATTTACTATTTAGAGTCGATTCAAGATATTACAGCTCTTCCCATATCAGATCAACTTCAAAGAATTTAAGTGTAGGTAATGACTTCTTTAGTTGCCTTTCCCTAAACATGATAGCATCAGTCTTTTCAAAATTATTAGAAGCATGTATCAGATTTATATATTCAGTAGTCCTCGCTGAAGAGTTTTCGTGAGAAATTTTGTGCTTTTCTTGGGTGAGGATTGCAGTATCGTCAGCTATGAAGCATTAAGAAATAAAATTAATCTGGAGAAGGGAGACGACAGTGTTGCTAGCATAAAATAAATGACTGAGGATCCCTTGAGGAGCACCAACTTCGAGTACATCTCTTGTAGGAGGATTAATATGTATTTTCAGTACATATTAATCCTTCTATAAATGTGGAATTTAATTAAAATTTCAATTAGAATGCATAGTAGTTTATTTATGTAGATGAGATCATAGTGCCAAATTCAATTAAATTCTTTATTATTGCATGAATAAAAATACTACTTGTATAGAATTGATTATTGAAACCAAAGCTCATGATGTTTTTCACCCGAAATTGCTGGTAAGTAAATTAATGTTTAAATCATAAGCTATATTACTCCTCAAGGATGATGCCGAGATCTTTGCACTGATATTTTAGCCTTTTCAATATGACTTTCTCATAGATTTTTCCCATGTAACTCGGGAAGCTAAATGGTCCAGGATTTTCAAGAATCTCTGGATTGGGTTTTCCACTTTTGTAGAAGCATTAAGGAATGTATGATTTTCCATGCAGGGAGGTTAGCACTTCAATCTTTCATTTGGATTGCTGTCCGGCTATGTCTTTTTTTTTTTTAGTTTTAATTTTCTTATGAATTGTAATAATTTTGTAGAAATATTAAGTTTATTGTTACTAGATTGATTTTTTCTTTTGGCCTGAAAAATTAATGATTTTAGTGATTTGTTTGTTGTCATAAAGTTAAAAATTATTTTGAAAAGAAATATTTTAAGTCTTCTATTTCCAGGATTAGTTTTATTTGTCAGCGCTTTTTCAGGCACTTTTGATTTGCTCCATAAATGATATTTTGCTCAGGAGATAGATTGAAAGCCAGCTCAGATCAGGATTCTTGACCAACCTTAATATCTCTTTTGCTTCAGAAGCTAATCTACTAAATTTATGTTTGTATCTAAGATCAAATGCAATATGATGTATTCTTCTTTATTTATTTCTATGTTAACTGTTTTCAAAGTTAATTGGAAAATGTTTTCTCTGAGGAGCCTTTATAACTCTGCACTTGAGATAAGATTGATAGCTGCTAAAATAGAGCTGATAAGTTTAAAAATATTTTCATTTATTTTGACAGCTGAATCGATAACTGGATATTTTGGTAAAATGTTCCCGCAAATTTATGATGATTTTAGCCCATTTTAACTATCTTGGTTATATTTGGAATGTTTGCATTAATATCAAGAGAAACCGAATTATAATCGATGATATAATCTTTAATTGAAAAGGCCATCCTCCCCTCCCCCCCAAAAAAAGAAATTCTCCCGGATTCCAAAATCAAAGGTGGTGGGATTATGAGCATTATTGGAAAAAATGTTGACAGAAACGTAGGTAATAAGTTTAGACAATTATTGAAAAAATCATAAATGATTATTACCTTCTGATTTGTTTGCCCGAATTCCATTCTCTGCTTTCCGCATTAAGTCGTTAATTGCTATTCATTTTCTGTTTGAATTGAAACTAATGCTTAATTCTTGTATAGAAATATTATCATGTGGAGTCTGTAAACATTTTAAATGATGTTTGGTTAGCTTTTAGAGATTTGGATCGTGCAGGTTATGTTTTCGGAAGAAGAAAAGGGGAAAGGAATAAGATGATGGCCACATAAGAGTTGCTGCTTGACCTACTTTCGATAAATGAGTCAATTCTTTCTACAGGCAGAATAATGTGGGAATTTTAGCTCTTTACAAGGATTTGGAAGAGATTCTTGAAGGGAAACAATATCAGGATTTCAGTCATATATAAGAAAGGGATGCTCTTAAAATGCTTTTTAAAGAGTATATTTCAAAGAATGTTATATTTTCTCTAGTTAAACAACGGATTTTTTAAGGTTGCAATGAAGAGTTGTTATATTCAATTCAATAATCTGTCTAATTTGCAGTAAAATATCACTAATGTATTAGATTCATTTAATTATACGAGAATCACAATAACTTAGCTTTAGCCACGGAAAATTTTTGCCACTATCTTTTTATATATGCTGTGTTCATGTTTTATAATTTATTATTAAATTGCCTGAATTTAAATTTAAACATTTTTGTTTCCAAGCATATGATTTTATGTATCACCAACATGGTATTTAACCCCTTTACCACAAAATTAAACATATATTTTAAAGAATTAAATTCAATTTTATATGGGTGAAATTTTTTCAGTAGTTAATTCTTATTCTAAATTATTAATTCATAAATTCTACCGTAAAGTAATGTTGGGTATATACTCTTATTCAATTTATAAACAATTAATCTTTATTTTAATAAAATGACTATCATCTCAACAGCAACATTTATCCATATGGGATGGGAGATTCCATTGAAAACCTTACTTTCACAGATAGGAACGTTTGAGCTAGAGGGGCACCAGGATAAGTGTTGTCATTCATATATTGAGTTATATCACAACGCTTTTCCGGTGTGTAGAGAGCGAATGTTTTTTTTTCTTTCTTTCTTTCTCTCTTTTTTTTTTTTTTTTTTTTCTTTTATCGAAATGATGTGTCGACATTTTAGCTTAAAACGTATATTTCCGTAAACATTTTAATTATTTATTGGAAATTTAATACAAATTTCTTTTACTCATATTTTTAAAATGATTAATTAATATAAATTCTTTTCCATATTTTATAAAATTTTCTTTGCATATTATTTCATTACAGAAATGTTGGAGAAAAAAAGACATAATGTTAATCTTTTACTGCGAAAGAAAAATGTCAGACTTCTTATTTTTGCCAGGTGGCTTTTATCTTTTTTTCTACTGTATTCTTTTTACTTCATTGACTGTTTTTCTCTGAACTGGCTCTGAATTTCCTGCTATTAATGAATCTCGAAATTATTTAAAATTGCTTTTTATCTAACGAATGTTTCCGTTGACATATCTTCGAAGCTCCTAATTTACTGATATTAAAAAAAAAGTTAATTGTAATGTCTTAACTTAAATTCCTCAACAGAAATACTTCTGAATGATATAAAAACATATTTTTCATTATCATCTTATGTGAACTGTTTCTGCAGGGTGGGGAATACATTATTCACATTCACATACAGAAGCAATGATAAAGTTCCCTCTTACCCAGTGAAAAACGATTCGACTGAACCAATAGAAGTCTTGACCTACAACGCAAAATTTAATAAACAATACTCATCAGTGGCACCTCTCTTGCTCAAACGTTCCTTCCTTCTTGGAAAAATCAGATTTGTGATGGATTTGCCCATTCCATAGGGATAAATTTTTCAATTGTGAACCCCCTCCTCCCCCGTCAACAAACCTTTGCCACCGCCTCTACTGATTGCTGTTAAAATGTACAGATAATGATGCATCTTTATAATTGGAGAAGAAAACAAATGAAAAGATTAAATAATCATCATTGGAACATGAAATCCAATTTAAAGGAAATAACCATAGGGAAAAGACACACGTAATTTAAAACGGATCCTCCAAACAACGAAAGAAGAAAATAAAACGTTTCCATCTTTCTAGAGTCTTTAAAGCAGTTCATCAGTCACGAGAAGGGAACTGCAAATAGATCAGAAACAAACTCGAAATTTAATTTCCCCCTTTTTTCTGTTGATAAAATTTCAGCTAACTAACTCTAAATTTTTTCTTGGTCCACAATTATTACAATTATATACTAGTTACAGATCGACATAAGCTCGGCGAAATTTATATATTTCGTTTGTAATCGTATCGGAACATATAATGGAAATCGATAGTAATGATGTCACCAATTCGCTCTGTGATTGGTTGAAAATGACATCATCTACTTCAGCCAGTAAATTAAGTTGCAATTGCGAAACGTTGTGCAACAGAACTTTGTCGGTTGTGCTAGTGGACGGAGCGACGTTGAAAGTACTGTATTGTTTGTCGTTCTTGAGCCTTTTATTTCAGTTTCTGAGATACTGTACGGTCTATCGAATATTTTCTTCTGCAAAGGTAATTTAATATAACTTATTATTACTTATTGTATTGTACTTACAAAATTTTTTTAGTGTTTTTTCTTTTTAATATAACTCGTAGACGGTTTATGCAAAAGATATAAAATCTTTCTAATTCCCTGATAGATGGATTTTAATATTATTAAACTTTTATTACTATATTTAATTCTTAAGTTCATATATATATAAAATATATACATGATATTTTCTTGCTCCTTCCATTCTATATTCATCTTCCATCTTAACTACTTATATTGATACGAGGCAAATAGAAACGAAATATAGAGATGAAGATATTTAATCTAATTTTATTCAGAGCTTCTGTGCTTAGTTTAGTGAAAGAGATATTTATCATGATTTTGATACTGCGCCCATCTTTTCGACCTTGTATACCCGTACATGTCATCCGATAAGATAAATTCTTCATAGACTGCGTTTTCTGTAACAAAGATACTAAACCGGAAGTACACGTACCGATTTCTTTGAAAGGTCGTATTTATTATCGGCATTATTTTTTCTTGCTTTTATTAGGTTTATGAAAATTCCTATTTTCCATGCTTTCTGCAATTAAATGCGTTTTAAACTTAAAATTCGACTTTTCATTCCCCTTATTAAGAGGTTGTCGGTTTCTCATTCTCTTATATGTTACCTCGGGGGGGAGGGGGAGCTGGCTTTGAAGACCTGTTTTGCTGCGAACTCTTCTTGTAAGAATACATTGACCCTTCATAAGAAAACGAGAGATTTTTAAAGTCGAAATTGCAGTGTATAATAAAGTGGCAAAAGAAGTTTTTGGTACTGTAAATGGAAGATAATCTATGACTAAAGGGGGAAAACTAGAACATAAATCTTGATTATAACGCTTGTATGGAAAGATGATAAATCTTTCAAGCTCTATTGCAACAGAGCTGTTAAGCTAAAGTTTAATTTGATGGAGTTGGATTTCTTAGCGTCAACTCTCCCCACCCCAGTTGAAAAGTTCTAATATTATACTTGATCTTTATTTCAGGTTTTGAAGTTTTTGTAACCAGTTCACCCTAGGGGTACAATTTCATTTTCATTTTTTGAAGGCTCATTTTCAGAGGTAAAAATAAATTTGTTATCTAAGATGCATGATGAAGTGCATAATTTCAAATAATTCAATCAATTTTTATATTCGCTTACATACATATTATCAATTAGAGCTGTAAACTCAGAGTTCTAAGATTTTCCTTATTTCAGAATTCAAAATGCAACTATCCAACGCCATCGTATGTGAATTCGGAACTCAACTTGGATCATCCAGCTGTACTAGAAGCAGTTGGAATAACCGATCAATATGTTGGTCAATCCAGCAGTGGAATATTGGATCTGTTTTCTCAAATAAGCAATACATCATTGAGCACGTCTCAAGTGGACGAAACTCGAAGCCAGGCTGATAAAGGTATTGGATGAGTAAAAAAAAAAACAAAAAAAAAAACTTTCAGAAATATTAGATTATTTATATAAACATCTTGTTAAAAAAAAACTCTGGAGTATTTTAGAATGCAGGTAAAATTGTCTCCTGTCTTATATTTCATATGTTTTTATTATTTCAGATTCTCAAGTTGCTGGTGATTGCTTCCTTCACTTCGAAGATAGTCAGCCATTAATCTCTCCAGATTTAGAAGATCTGAAATTTCTTGATACTTTTCTGGAGGGGAATGAAACATCAAATATGGACTGTCAAGATATTAATTTTGGCATGGAAGCTGTTGAAGAATCTTTGAATTTAGCATCTCTCATCAGTTTTAATTATGATATTACATCTGATATACCAGTTCAAGAATTGTCATATGATCTCAATTCTGTTCCGGAATTAACAGATATAAGCTTTTGGAGTAATCCTGAGAGTGATCAAGTAAGATAATTATAAATGTTGTCATATTTTTTTTTATCCTGCTAAAAGCTTACAAATATCTTCATAATCGTAACTGAATACAAGATGCCTGTATTATAAGAAAAAAGGACCAGTGTCTAGCAAATGATGTTATTCAGAAAATTGAAACAAAACCATTCGACATGTAAATTTTGAGTGCATATCGTAGCTATTTGCCAAGCTAAATAAATCTTTTTCTTAGTACTATTTAAGTTCAAATACTCCAGTATTTGAAAACTTAACCTTTTTGTTGTATGTAGAAAGGAAAATAATATTAAAATTTGTCACGAGATATTTCCCTAGTTTTGAGACATCTTATGATATTGAATATGTTTTTTTTTTCTCTCTCTCCTTATTCTTAAATGTCCTATTAAAATATTTCTGAATAATAATCATCCGGTAAAAGTAAAGTTTATGGTACGGACCCTCGCCAAATTCTACAAAAGTCGCCAATTGTCTTCCATCTTGGATTGGTCAAAAATTGGCACTATTAAACCCATGTGGTCCAAAAAAAAAAATTAATTAATAATATTAAGGAAGAAAAATAGTCTTTAAAACTTATAATGGTTTTAAAAAGGGTAGAAATTAATACAATTTAATGCAAAATGAGATAAAATTCCATGAAATTCAACGAATTTTCCAGAAGATTTAAAGAATTTTCTGTATTAGAACACAGGATAAAGGATTTTTATTAGAACACGGGATAACAAAAAAAAGTAGCAATTTTTACTTAAATAATTTGTATTAGAACACATTATAATTTGTATAATAACGTATTAAAAAGAAATTTTTACTGAAATAATTTGAATTAGAACACAGGATAAAGAATTTGTATTAGAACACAGGATAACTTAATGGAGCACAGAATAAAGAATTTGTATTGGAACACGGGATAACTTAATGGAACACAGGATAATAATTCTAATGGGGGGGGCAGCCCTCCACCCCCCCGATTAGCAAATATTACATATATTTAAAGCACAAAAAGAATACATAAAAATGGTCAAGAAATGAACGAAATAATTTACCTAGTCATTCCTCGCCAGGCAAATCGCATGTTTATGGCGTGTATATAGGCACGTGAAGGGAACAGTAACAAAAAAAAAAAAACGCGACCCCCTGAGCCTTCCTTAAAAAAAAAAAAACTTGAGGATTGCCACCGGTCAAGCAGGGGTTACCATATTTGGCGATACATCGCCAAGAAAAAATTCAAATTTGCCGCTGTACCATAAACTTTACTTCGGCCAATCATCCTTATACTGGCTTTTATAATGATATTATTAGTGTCTTAATGACTGTTCTCTAAAATTTAAAATTTTTTATGTATTATCCTGTTTCTAATGTTTTTAAATAAAAATGAAAAGAATTGAACCATAAAAAAAAATACTGATAAAATTTTATAAGATATTTAATTTGTTTCAACAATATGAAAGTTTTTGTGTTTTGTCGTGAAGATTCCAAAAAAAATTGCAAGAGGAAAAGTTTATAGCTGTTGTTGCATAATGGCCTTAATAGATAGCTCTAGATATTTTTATCTAAATAAATAAATAACTTAGTAGTTGAAGTAATTAATAGTTTCTTCTTTAGCCTTTTTAATTATCTTGTGTATTTCATGGTTTCTTTTCTAAATATTCTTGGAATTTACTTTTTCAGATTTCAAATTTTTCACAAGTTCCACAGCTAACAGAAGCAACATCAGCTTTAATTGAAAACATTTGCACTTCATCTCCAAAAACTGTTTCTTCATCATCAGATGATCATACAGAAATTCTTTCTCCAAATCAGTCAAATAAATCGTCTTGTACAGATGGTCTAAAGTATAGGGAAATGCGACGTAAAAATAATATAGCTTCTCAGCGTTCGCGGAAAATGCGCAAACAAAAAGAAAGTGGTTTGGCTGAACAATTGAAAAAACTGGAAAAAGAGAATGCTGAGTTGCTAATATTAGCTGATAAACTAGAAAAAGAAAGAGATAGTCTTCAAAGGTACCTGTTAAAAGTTATTGCTAAGAAATAAATTCAAATATCATTTTTGTATAGAGTTTCTCTTATCATTGTACCTATTTTTTTCCCCTTCTCTTTCCTTTATTAAAATGTTGTTATCTGTGTAAACAAAGTAATATTAATAAAATCTTGTGTTTGTTTTTATTGATACTTCATCTATTGTTCTCCTGTATTTGAGACAAACATAATAAAATGTTGGTTATGCAAGTTGTGTCCTATTACTTGAAGCAAGAAAATAAATTTAGCAGGAAATGACTTACTGGATACAGAGTTTAAATGCAAAAGAAAGCTAAATCTATTAACTTACTAAGCTTTATTTCTAATAGCTTATCTTAATCATCTGGTAAATCAGCGATGCAGGGTAGTTTAGATGTCAATATATTGGACATCGAAAACTTCGTGCTAAATTTGTTCGTTTTAACAGGATTTTTTCAATCTTTAGTGTTGCATTTTTTTTTAACCTGTTAATTCATACAAATAATGAATATTAAAAACTTTCTAAAAATAACTGCTAGATATCATTAAGTTATATGTTTACATGTCTTGGATTGATAAATTTTATATTGCATCTTCATTTACTGTTGTTATAATTTTTGAGGATGTTAATTCTTTTCAGCTTCTATTAAAATAGAGGCTAAAAGCTGTTTTTTAATTATATCATATACTTAGCAGAATTATTTTTTTAAATATTGGTTGTATTAAAATTACTAAACTTGCTTTCTATATTTCCAACTAGTTTGAATTGATAATGTTTATTGTTTTGAGCTGGCATTTATTAGTAAGATCCATCTTTTAGGGCAGAATAATAATAAGAATAAAAGGTTTTAGTGGAATTTTCTTTTTTTCCCGTATCTTTTATAAAACCTGAAATATCATTTTCAGATTCAATATTGTAAGCTTGGATAATTGAGGAAATTAAATTTAGCTTCTTAAAACTTGCTTTTTATTAACCATATTAATTTTTTTATTATCATTATTACTTATTTCTTTTAGGGGTTGAGAACATTTGAATAGTTGTCTATAAATAGTAGATAAATACATGTGTTCCTGTTGTAAATTGATAATCATTTGATGGTTGTATAATATATTGCTGACTGAAGTTGGAATCATTTTCATTATTAAGTATTAATCTTAGATAGAATTCTTTAAATTTATTAAATAAACATTTGCTTAATGTATCTTTCTGAATAGAAGCTTCATATATTTGGTTTAAAAAAAAAGTTAAAGGATACTGTAGTTCTAAATACCAAAGAGAAATATCTATGTATATAAAGTTCAGAGAAGTTTATTTAAAAATGGATAAAATGTCCGAAAAATGAGGTATTGAACGGAACATAACCCTGCAGGTTTTGAGAATAATTTTAATTTGTTTGCAGGCTTAAATAGTTATTTAAGCCCACCAACGAGTTATTAGAGAGCCTTATTTAGAATCTGCTTTAGTATTCAAAAGAAATTTAAAAACCAATGTAAATTATTGGTTATATGAAGAATCAAATAATTAAAGTTATTTTCCATTTACAATAGATAATGTAAAAGATATTAAGAAATGCAAGGTTTTGCATTTTCCCAATGATTACAATGAATAAATATGTAACATTTCAGTAATTTTGTAATCTACAAAATCCTTAAAGGTTTCATATGTGAATTAGAGGTAATGTTTGTATAAGAAGTAATTTGATAACTTATGAACCAATGAGGATTGATTAAATAAATGGCTTATAAGCCAATACTAAATAAATGTACTTATTACAAATTAAAGTGAATTTTGCTCAGAACACTAGACGAAAAAAAGTTTTTAATGTACTTTCTATTTAAAGGGCTTGCTACAATTCCCACCTCCCCATTTAAATTTTTCAGTTTTGAATATTTGATATTACAAAACGTTGTTTGAACTTAATTTGCTACAGCAGAACTTCGTATTCAATCGCAATAAGTTTTATTAATATAGTTATGAATTATATAGAATTGTTTTAAAGAGCTTCAGAATTTTGAAAAATGTTCCATCATGCTACACAGCATTTTTTTTTTTGTTGTTGTTATGGGTTCTAATAACAGAGGCATTAGCAGGGGGACAATTGATCCCTTATCGGCTACTCCTTGCCCCCCTTCCCGTCAGCTAGAGATAGTTTCGTCGACAAAAATCTTCACCACTTCAATATGCTAGTGGAGAGCTACGCATTTTCGAATAAAATCATTTAAAAATTACTTTACAGTATATCCATTGTGAACAGTTAAAGCAAAGCAAAGAAACGGTTAAAGCAGTTTAACTGTATTTGATAAAATAATCGATACTGTGGCAGGTCAGTAATATGCCGCATAATATTTTGTGAAAAATTTTTAGTCGCCCTATTGTGAACGCAATGCTGTGGATGTCGAACAAGTTAAATACGCAGATTTTTAGGCCTTTTATTGGAATATTGTTCATCAAGCTTATAATTTGTATTACTTTTGACAGTATACCCCAGAAGGTGAATAGGATGTCACATTCTACCGGCAATTTCAAGTTGACCGACTATGAATAAATGGGATGAAATTTCACATTTTGCCAAAAATTTTGATCGGTCGGCTAAGAACTCAATGCGCGGATTTTTAAAAATCTGATTTAAATATCATTTATTCAGCTTATAATTTGCACTGTATTTAGCAGAATAATCAATTGACAAGTAAATAAAACGGCGCATTTTTGCTTACAAATATTTATCTTTCGGCTAAGATATTATTTTGGGTTAGGAGAAAAAAATTGTTTCCATCAAGTATTTCGATTACCTGCAAATGAAGTTTTTTGAGAAATTTACTTTTATATTTGACAAGATAAGAGCGATTGAGCTGTTTCCCTAATTCAGACTTCAATGAAAAATAGCTCCAAAATTAATCGTAATTTTTTTTCAACCAATTGTTACTTCCTCAGTAATAAATAATTAAATTTATTTTATTTATTTCACTGTGAGAATTCTCGCAACTAAAATTTATTTAATGGCTAGATTAAATTTAATAAGACATCCGTGTGCAATATGCATACTTATGAAGAGTTATTTTGCTCTAACCAAATCATGTAAATTCAGTATAAATCACTGGAAAAAGTAAATTAACTATGAACTAAGTTTATTTAACATTAAAATATATGTTTGCAATTTTTGCCCTGAAAAAATATTACTAATATCAATTGACGGCAAAAACATATGTGATGTGGTCAGCTATATAGAGCTTATCCATGTACGCACTAAATTTATTAATTATATTCCTACCTAAATTCTTCAGATTCTGCATTCAGTATGCAAGTGTTATCGGTAAATGCATTAAAAATATCGTTTTCTTTTTTTCTTTCAATGACTCAATATATTATAAAATGATTAATACCTTCACATACGAATTTACTTACTTCCTAATTAGATGACACATTTTATTTGAGATGATTATTTAAATCCCTAGAATAATATAAAGGCATTTGAGATAATGGTTCGTTTTCAATTGATTTTTGCATCGTAAATAAATTAGTATTTTCCTTTAATTGCAGATTTAAAAAAAAAAAATTAACAATTCCATGCGCGATTCAGACTAGTTCCGCACGAAATGTTAAGAAAAACGAATGTAAGCAACTCGGAGGATAAAATTCATTATTTGGGAACAATAGTAGATTGAATAGTTTCGAGGGGGGGAAGTATTTAAACGTGCCTGAAAATGAAGGTAGGAGAGTTCATAATTACGATTAAATTGTTTTTTTTTTTTTTTTTTTTTTTTAAAAAGGAAAAAAAAACGATTTTTACTTTCTCGCTTACATAGTGTAGCGGGAGTTTAGAAATCTTCAAAAAATTTGAACTGTAGATTTTGATGATTATCCACGTTTTAGACCTCCCGGAGTGCGAAAAACACATTTTCAGAAAATATCCGTCTGTCTGTGACAAAGATAACTAAAACACATTTTGAGCTAGTCGGTTGAAATTTGTCATACAGTCTGTACTACAGATTTTCAGATTTCTATTTTGCTTAAAATCTGTTCAGAGAGAGTCCGTCTATTCAGCTGTTAGAATGAAAGTTAATACGATAATTACGCAACTGAGGGAGCCAAATCAGTAAAATTCGGTACACAAATTCAACATCTATATTATAAATTCCTGTCAAATTCATCTGTGGGCTGGCTCTGTCAGTCTGTTCTTTCAGAAACTTATAAACATAATTCAAAAATTCAATTACTTATATGTACACATCAAATTTGGAATGGTAGTTTGTCACTGCAGATGCAGTCTTGCGTCAATTTTTTTTCTTGTTTATATCACTTGTGGAAAAAGGGTTTAAAACACAAAATCGATTTTTGAATATTATTAACGCATGCCTGAGTTAATCGCCAAATAATTCGCCAAGGTTGTCACGATAGAAAAGCAGTGCAAACTTGCTTTTTCTTCAAGCCATTATTTCTTTGAGATAAATTAGGCCTAATTAGTAAATGCAATTTATCTATTAAGAAAAAGAACCACGCAATGACGATTAGAAAATAACTTGGAATTTATTTTTAAACTTGGTTACATCTTGTAACCAGAACGAAAAGTAAAAAAAAATACTTATCATATGACGCACAGCTGCTTGACACATACACAACGACAACAACACAACATCTAAAAAGTTCATTTGATTTTTTGTTTACACTTACGGCGATAAAACAAAAATTCCTCTTCTTCAATGATATGCAAATAAGAGTCATCTTATTTGCATATCGTTTTAAATTCCCGCTCCTGTGCGACTGCATCGAAACCGAAAATTTGAACCAGATTGTGGATGCTGCCGATATAAATAGGAGAATTTTGACTTATTCCCAACAAATGCCTCCCCTCGGCAGTATCTCAGCTGTTTATTTTAAGTATTATTCTGATTTTTAAAATTTAATTAAATAAAGCAATTTAAACGAGCTTTATCGCCGCACTTACAAGATCCAAACTACATTTAAAAAATCAAATATCTTAACTTAGATATGTATAAAAGTTTTACACAGTGATAATAAATCAGCACATATACAACATTACAAAAACAATTTTCTAATAATATTTGTATATAATTTAATCAATTCTAATAAAGAAACAAACATTTAGAAGAAACATCTCTTGCAAAAGATTCAGTTGAGAAAAAAAAAGATTTTTTTAAATCTTAAATTCTCACAAAAAATAATTTCTTAACTTAAAATGCATATTATGTTTCCAAAGACATTTTTAATAGAAAAAAATGCATTTTAAATTTGCACAAGATATTAATCTAATATTAAAAAAAAAATACCAATATAAAAATCTAATGTTTCACTTTTTCACAATTTTTAAATAGTTTCTCATTAAATTTCTTAAGCTGAAATTTTGTCTGAGCCTTAGTAAAAATGTCTGCAATATTTAACTTAGTATTTACGTAAAGCAACTTAAAAACGTTTAAGTTTAATAGATTCCTGACAAAATGATATTTTATATCCACGTGCTTAGTGCGGTTATTTTCTATCGGCGATTTAGAAAACTGAATTGCCGCTGTATTGTCGCTGAATAATTTACAAGAGATCTCACTTAAGAGCACATTGGCACTTAATAGCAGTTGACATTCTGAGAGAACATTTTTCAGCCATGTTAGCTCCTTTGACGTTTCACATATGCTGATGAACTCTGCTTCCATGGATGATAATGTCACTGATTTTTGCTTTGCTGTTCGCCACGAGATCGGTGCATTGCTACAGAAAACAATGTATCCGCCTACTGAGATGCGATCGTCTCGACATGACGCAAAGTCGGCATCTGAAAATGCAGTCAGCGATACTTCGGTGATGTTACCAAGGTCTAGTTTGTAGTGCCTGGTGGCCTGTAGATATCCTAATAATTTCATCAAGCCGTTCCAGTGGGTGACTCCAGGATTGGACTGAAACTGCGAGAAGAGATTTACAGCATAATTAATATCGGGCCTAGTTCTCGCTGCAATAAAGGCTAAACAACCGATAACACTTCTGTACGGATAACACTGCATTTCTTTCATTTCTCCCTCTGTTGTGGGACATTGGAGTTTTGAGTAAACACTGCTTTTAGAAATAGGAAGTGACGATACTGGCGGTAAAAATTTCTTATATCGATTGTAAATTTCATTTATGTATTTCTCCTGAGATAAATAAATTTTGTTATTTTCTTCAATAAATTGAATTCCTAAAAGAGTTTTCGTTTTTCCTATAATTTTTAAATCAAAACTATTTTGAAGAAATTTGACTGTTATTTTAATTTCCTTTTCCGTCTTTCCTAAAAGAACAATATCGTCTACGTATAACAAAAGTATAACATTATTCCTTATAAAAACTCCATTTGCCCACTTCAGTTTCTTGAAATTCAATCTTTCTAAAACGCTGCAAATTTCGGTAAACCATTCTCTACCGGATTGCTTAAGTCCGTAGAGCGCTCTATCTAGCTTGCAAACGTAATCTGGATTTCTTGTGCTTTTATAGCCTGGCGGTTGTTTCATGTATACTGTTTCGTCCAATTTTGCATAAAGATATGCACTATTCACGTCTACTTGCCAGTGTATCCAGTTCAATAAATTTACAAAAATGGCGAAAAACAATCTTACAAGAGAAAAATTTATAACCGGAGAGAAAGTCTCTTCGTAATTTTCTCCTTTACGTTGCGAAAAGCCTTGGGCAACTAAACGTGCCTTGTAACGGACGGGCTTACCTTCATTGTTCTTTTTCAGATCATATACCCATCGGCATCCTATTACTTTGACTTTGGGTGGTGCCGGGACAAGATGCCATACTTTTCTGGTTTTTATGTTTTGCATCTCTGCATCCATGGCTGCTTTCCATTCTACGGCATCCTTTGAGCCGATGGCTTCCTGGAAAAATCTAGGAATGCTAATTTTGTCGGTTAGTCAGGTTGACGCAACACTTGATTGTGGCGCTTCTAATTCTTCACCAGTCACCACAGGTCCTTGATAAAGTATGCTTCCTGAAAAATTGAATAATTTAGGATTATATTCTAGGTCATGATCTTCACAATATCTTTTAACCTCTTTAATAGATCGAAGACGTGTTGTTTGACCTGAAATGTAATAGTAAATGTCTGTGCGATCACCAGTTTTCCTTGGTACTGCTTTTCTAATCCAATTAAAACCTGCTGGTTCCTGAATTTCATCTTCCGTCTCTTCGCTCGCTGTCTGGTATTGCTCTAATTCCGTTTTTACTGAGATTTTGGATAACGAAGTTCTAGAGACTGGAGACGATTCTTCATCTGATGATGAATCTGAGTTACTGCTACTGGATTTGTCATATTCAAGTTCTTCTTGGTTTTCAGAAATTTGGTACCTAACTGGTGCTTCGATTTTAGGGTCCAGTTCGATTCCGCTGCGATCATTGGCCTCCTTATACATTTTATTTCCAAATGATACGTTAATCGTTTCAATGATCCGGCGTTCTTCGGGTAAATAGATGCGGTACCCTTTCGTTTGTAAAGCGTAACCTACCATTACGCCTTGTTTTGCTCTCATCTGTAGCTTTGATCGTCTTGTTTGCTTGGGTATTCCAACAAATGCTTCGATTCCAAACGGCTTCAAATGATTAACTGAGGGCTTGTAACCACCATAAATTTCGAATGGAGTCTTATTAAAGTTCCTATGAACGCTTCTATTCCAACAGTAAGTAAATGTTAGGAGAGCTTCACCCCAGAAATTCTCAGGTAAACCACTACTATTTAGTAAAGCCTTGATTCCATCGCAAGCCGTGTAATTAAATCTTTCGGCTACGCCGTTTTGTTCTGGAGTATGAACATTTGTAAATTCCACCTTGATACCCATATTTTCCAAATCTTTCTGAAATTTTAATCCTCTAAATTCTCCTCCATTATCTGAACGTATGCAGATAATTTTCTTGCCGGTAAATCTTTCAGCACGAGCCTGATATTTGCGAAATGCGTCCGATGCCTCATCTTTAGTTTTTATCAAGAAGCAAGTTACTTTTCGACTAAAATCATCAATAAAGGTTATGAAATAACGATAACCGTTATGCGTTTGTTTAGGAAAAGGACCGCAAATATCAGTATATATTAATTGCAATGGCTCTTTAGATCTTATGCCGCCTAAGGGTTTGAAAGATTTTCTTCTACTTTTTGCCAACCGGCATGATGTGCAATCAATTTTTTCATTTTTTAAAATGGGCAAACCCCTTACGGCATTCACAGATGACACTATATATTTGGTATTAATATGGCCATACTTCTGGTGCCATTCAGTAAGGTTACCAGTCTTTGTTACAGAACGCTTGTTTTTACTTGCTTTATTTTTCTGATCTGATTTTGAAACATTAAAAGATGTTACCTTTGAAGTTGGAGGTGGCTTCGGATATGTTTTGTAAAGACCGTTACCCAAAGTTGCTGTGAAGAGTCGTTCGTTTCCATCGAATACCTGAATCTTTCGTCTCTGTCCGATGAACTTCGCTCCTCCTTGATCCAGTTTGGGCGCAGATATCAAGTTGTGTCTTATTTGGGAAGAATAAACAACATTATTCAAAAGGAAACTTTGACCATTTGAATAAGACAGTTTTACAGTTCCCTTGCCTTCGATTGGGCATGTAGTACTGTTTGCTAAATAGATGTGTTCAGCCTGAGTAGATGGTTCAAATTTAGTGAACCATTTTTTATCTGAACAAAAATGAGTCGTTGCTGCACTATCTACTATCCATGCATTCGGATCCGATTTTTCAGTTATAAACGTCTCAACAATGAAAGATTTTGGGTTAATCTTTTTGTTTCCCTTAAAGTTCTTATCATTGTACCCTGAATTATTATATTTACTTTCCTTGCCTGAGGGACGATTAAACTTGGAGCGATTTCTCGTAAAAGTTCCAGGTGGAACAGCACTGTGTAGTGCAAACTGTTCGTGGTCCCTCGAACATTGTTCCAAACGAGCTTCTTCGGCTATAAGTTCATTTAGAACTTTATCAAACGTAAATTGTTCATCGGGCCATCTATAAATAGCTTGGACAATTGCCCCGAAACAATCTGGTAAAAATCTGATTAACTGAAAAGCTTGGTATTTCAAAGGGATTTTTTCGCCACAATCTAGTAAATCAGCTACTATTTTCCGAAGTCTAGCTGCATAGAGTCCAATTCTCTCATTACCATTGATTCTGCATGAAAAGAATTGATCTAATAAACCTATCATACGAGCTCTACTTTCTGGATGGAAATATTTCTGAATTATTTCCCATGCCGTCTTCCCTTCCGTTGTATCGGCAATCAAAGGCCGGAGCTCCTTGGAAACATTTAAATAAATAGTCGAGAAAGCTTTATTACACCGTTTTTTATAACGCGCTTTCTCCTTTTCCGTTGCATCGTCACTGGGAGAAATTTCTTTTCCTAATACAATATCATACACATTACGATCCAACAAAATAGCTATCATATCCTGTTTCCAAGTAGGATAATTATCGGAAGTCAATGGAGTCACGTGATCGTTATTCATGGCGGCCTCCCCGACTTAACAGTCTTTAAAGATTAAATATAATTTTCTTCTTAATAAATTTCCGAATGCCGAATTCCTCAAATAAGTTTAAAAACCGATCGTCATTGCGGGATTCTGGCCCATAACCATTTTTCTTTGAGATAAATTAGGCCTAATTAGTAAATGCAATTTATCTATTAAGAAAAAGAACCACGCAATGACGATTAGAAAATAACTTGGAATTTATTTTTAAACTTGGTTACATCTTGTAACCAGAACGAAAAGTAAAAAAAAAATACTTATCATATGACGCACAGCTGCTTGACACATACACAACGACAACAACACAACATCTAAAAAGTTCATTTGATTTTTTGTTTACACTTACGGCGATAAAACAAAAATTCCTCTTCTTCAATGATATGCAAATAAGAGTCATCTTATTTGCATATCGTTTTAAATTCCCGCTCCTGTGCGACTGCATCGAAACCGAAAATTTGAACCAGATTGTGGATGCTGCCGATATAAATAGGAGAATTTTGACTTATTCCCAACATTATTTATATTTATTATTTTTACCACACTGTTTTTACAATTAGAAAGAAAATAAGCTGAGATTTCAACTGAAACCAAAGAATTCAAGAGGTGGCACAATAAAGTTCTTATGTAGCATATAGCAGGATATTTAAATGCTCTCTAAGGCTGTTCATTTATAAGAAAACTTATTTTATGTTTTTGGACAATTCTCCACCACCCAATGCCATTTATTTGCTTTTCAATTTGAAGAGCACTTTGGCTTCTTTAGATGAATTTTGTTTAAGTAATGTTTCCATGATTGTATCTTCCGGCAGGTTGTTGTCAATGTCATAGATTATTGGTCTCTTTCTTCGTTGATTTTTGGGTTTCAAAAGTTTTCTGATTGTTATGAGTTAATTTCTTTAATTATGGTATTGAGAGCTTTTGAGGATTTGCATTCAATTATTACTCCTCTTTAGACAATTTAAAAAAAAAAAAAACATTTTAAATATTTACTTTTATTTTACCTGGTTTGTTTTAAAAAGTGTCCTTAATTTTTTCGGAGAATATCTCCTTATTGTTAGATATTATAGGAGAAAAATTTTTGGATGATAATTTGATGTTAGACTTGTTTGATTTTTTAAACGTTGGTTTATTGTTAAGACATTGCAGGACAGCAAGACTTGCATTTCTTCTTTCATAAATTTTGTTTCTTTTGTTTATTGGTAAATAATGGATTACATTTTATCTCTACCCGCCCCCGCCCCTCCGACTTTTTTTCAGCATACGATATTTTACGTATTCTAAAGATGATGCTCAAACTGACACAATAGCATGATTAAATTTTTTAACCATTATTTTGATTGTAATTACATCTATTTTTGGATTATCAGCAGGTTTGCTTGTGTTTAAATCGACACTATCAGTTGGAGGCTCAACAATTTCAGCATTATCATTTATCTTTGAATTCAGGTCCATAATTCTAATAACATGCATTTCAGTCTAATTTGAAATACTTTTTTGTAAATTCATTGAAAGAGTAGAGAAAAATCACGAAGGTATTTATTCTAATTAAATTCATTAAAATTCTTTCATTTTTAACATTTACATCTTCTAAAAAATTAATTTCGCCAACTTTTGTCGTCAAAGTGCTAAAAGATTATGAAGAGGTGGTAAGAACAAGTGAAAAAATTTACCATACAAATCTTTATATAAATAGTTATCTTCGATTGTGATTATTCAGGTAAAACATTTGGTCATAAAATAAAAGACTAAATACAAGTCTGCATCTTGTTTCAATTGATGATATATTTACTTTTTGGCACACTACAAACAAAAAAAAAGAAGACGCTAAAAAGCGGCATCTAGTTTTGTATATAGGAAGATAGTAATGGCTCATTCATATTTTCAGTACAATACATTCTTGATATTTATGCTTTTCCAAAATTATATGTAATTTAACATTATACTCGGCGAAAACGATATATCAATATTGGTGTATAAGGGTAACCAATATGATTACTATTAAAAACTATTGACCATTATAAAGGAAAAAAATCATTTTTATTCAATAGTGGATGAATATTTTGACATTTTTTTAAAGCTTCAATACCCCTCTCATTGGGCACCTTTAAAATGAAAGTCCATGAATGATCAATAGATTAATTGTGATGCACATTTGTAAAAATAAAAAAAAATTTAAAAAAAAGTTGCGAATGTTACAATAGTGACCATGGAGATCTATTAACTAGCTGAGATGTTGATATTGAGCTTTTCATGGAAAAAAAAAGTCAACACGAATTAAATTTTAATTAGCTCTAATTCAGGAAACAAGAGTTACATAATTTAAAACTAAAATTATCAGTTAAGGGGTAATTGTATCTTTTGATATGTGTACAAAGAAAAATTCTCAGATTTTAGCATACAGCTGGCACACTAGCATCACTCATGCATATTCAGGGTGGCCATCATTTCTGCTGTTTGAAATTCCCTGACAGTTTTTGGATGTTTCTAATTTCTTCAATATGATCCCACTTTATTTTATTCTCCTTAATCATTGCACAGTATATTTTTAATTGTATTTGAAAAAAAAACTGTTTTACTCTTTTAACTAAATTAAAATTTAATTACCATAGAAAACCACAAAAACATTTTCATTTATTGAATTTCAAATAAGATTCAAACTATGTAAAACCTTTTTCTTTTTTGCAAATGTATCAACTGACACTAGAAGATACATGCGCATCTACATAGACTTTAAACTAACCAATCATATCTCAGAACTGTCCATCAAATTTACTCAAGAAAAATACAGTACAAAAAGATATGCACATACACAATGATTAAGAAAGAAATGATTTGTATCCTTGCAGTGGGGTCTCCCCAGTCCATACTGTTTACCCCCACCCCCCAATTAGATTTGAGATAATTTTACTAATAGAAAAGAAAAATCATTCATCAATACAGAATGAAATCTCTGCATCCAAAAAAAAGAAAAGAAATAAAAATTCTTCAGTGGTATTAAAACTGCAGACTTTTAGCTCCCCAACTATGATAATAAAATAAAAATATTGCTGGCACCTTAGTTCAAAACTTAACCCATAAAATGGAAAAAAATGGGAAAACTGGTTCTTAATTATTTTTTTCTTTAGTGGATGAAAAGAAAAATATTTTACAGGTATACATTATAACATTTCAAAAAAAGATTGCAGGAATGAATTTTATAAAGTTTTGTATCAAACAGTTTCACATAATTTAAAAAATTTCTGCCCTTTTTTAATTTTTTTCTTTGAAAATTAAAGAGAAATAAGTACTTATAATGTATAAAATTAATTTCTTGTGTTAAATATTATTAATTAAAGAGCATTTTGTCGAATGTAAGGAGAGTTTAAAACACTAATTTTAAAAAAATGCTTAATGAATATTGCTATAATGTTCATTTCATGCCATCCATAGCATCCTTTCATATGAAGAATTTAGTAATCTGTGTTCATAATATTTAAAAATAAATAAAAAAAACAACCATTTCATGGAAATAATAGCAATAATGTCCAATACTTTATAATGCAACAAATATATCACGAAGGAGGTAAGGAAATATTATAAAGTAGTTATTCAAATAAAATAAAGTGTTTCGTAATTATAATAATGGGTAAATACTTTAGAATCTGCTTTGAATATTAATACTCAAAATTCATACTCAACTTCATTGTAACTCCTTACGTCCATATTTCATAACACATTATGATAGATTTGACATTTGATGGAGAAAATAGTTCCATATATATCTATTTAAATAAAAGAAAACCATTAAAGTTTGAAACCTTAATAGGAACTGAGGTTTAGTTAGACTGTCTTTTCTTCATAGAAAACAAAATCACCAATGTTAATTAAGTTGATAACTTGATGTTCTGAAAAAAGGCAAATAAAAACTTTCCACGGAAAATATAACATATTCCTACATTTGTGCAATAAATTAGATATGGTGATACATCTCTTTTCCATAGTCTGATTTAGACTATCAATAAAAATTTGATTTTCGTCAGTTGCCAACGATGATTCATTCTACTAACGATTTTTTTAAAGTAAATTATGCTCGAAAAAGACTACCGTTTTATTTTTAAAAATTCCAGTTTAATAATAAATTAATCTGATGATTCCTGATTGGCTAGCCACCCATATATTGCAAATGGAAATGCATTACATACTCAATGTAAAATCTCTATATTTATATATAGTCATAAATTAGATATTTAATGGCATTCCATAACAGTTAATGTGTATGTAAGTTGTGTTGTATATATAAAGAATATAATATTATTTAGCTTTCTCAAGCTTATAGAGTATTTAAGGAAAACTGTAGTCTTTGAAATTAAATTCTTGCATATGAGTTATTTGAGTTCATTTTTCGAATAAGTGCAAACCAAACTATGAATGAAGAGGGATGTAAAACAAAGGAGGGAGAATTTTAATTATTTGTTAATAAAATAATCTGTTAATGAAACTAGAACTTATTTGCTGATCATACAATATGTCTGAAATACAATTAATTTTATACCTAGCTTTGAAATTAAAAGTTTTAGCAATTAAAAGTTATTTATCTTACAAAAAGGCATTACTCTAAGCCCCCCTCACAACACTATTCTTTCAGAGCTGATTACCTGCAACTGGTAATAGTGAATATTTAGCTTATAATTCAATGCCAAGCAATTTTTACCTTTTCTCCCATTGTATGCATTTAAAATAAAATTTAAAGGCTTGGGGAGTGACATTTTGAAATTAAATTTTATAAAAACTAAAGAGGGATAAATAGTAAAACCATGGATATTTTTACGAGAATATAAATGTATGTCTAACCATCCCCATTTAATACACATTTTGTTTTTATTTACATTTAAATGCATACAAACAAAAGAGAAATAATTTGCAAATATGAACAATTTTTAATATTGTAAGTAAACATATGCTTGTTTTGAGTAACATTACAAAGAATAAGCACTATCACTTATTTTAGTATCAATATTTAGCACTTGATTACTTTTTATCAAATAAACTAAAAGATGGTTCCACTAAAATTTAGATATTGATCACTATTTTTTATTTGGATATTGATAATGTTCTGACTGTTTTGTACATTTTTTTATTTAAAAAACAGAAAAAAAAATATTTTTATCCAGTGCTATAATAAAAATAACTCATAACATCAAAAACTTTCTTCCTGTTTATTCTGACAATTTTCACAATTGCTACATGTGTGAAAAGGAACATTCTACTTCCATAAACAAAATTATATTAATTGTTAAAGAAATACATGCAAAAATATTTAATTAATACACTTCAAATTAATATTAAATGGGCAAGAGAATAAAACTATGTAACATCATTTTATAAAATATTTCTAATATTTGGTAGAGCAAAATGTTAATTTGCTCTTATAAACAATATATGCCCCAGATAACTGAAGCTCATTTTGTAAATATTACTTGCATTTAAAATAGTTAGCAATCTGTCAATTGCTAATAACTCACAACTATATCTATAAGGCATACTGATTATTAATAGATGATAAAATGCTGAACTGGCAGTGACTGAAATAAAATGATGAACAGAAACTTGGCAATTAATCATTGCTTTACTAAAAAAGAAAATTGGACTTTTTTCAGCTTTCCTTTCCAGTGAATCAAATTAGAGCAGTAAATTATTACTACTAATTTATAAATTAATTTGGATAATTCCATACTTAATACATAATTTTATCCATTTTGGACTTATTTATGTACTTAAACACTTTCTTAACTAAACAAAATATTTAAATCACGTTAATTAAAAAATATATATAAACATTTCTAATTACAGACATTCACACACAACTTTTGTTTTTTTAAAAGTAATAAGATAGTGTGTAGCATTTGGTAAATTCGCAGATCTTTCCCCATTTGATTAAAGTAGAAAACCAATATCAATCACAAGGAATCCCACTAGCCAGACGTTTACTAAATATCGAAATCATACTATAATTTTTTAACCTGATATTTGCCTTTTATTAATGTGGAGATGAGTGCAATATGAATTATTTGCTTCTGACAAATATTACTACGATTGCAGAAATTCTCAACGGCTATCTTAGCAATACGTTAAAGTTTCTAATCCCA
This sequence comes from Argiope trifasciata, assembly GCA_026543055.1. Taxonomy (NCBI): domain Eukaryota; kingdom Metazoa; phylum Arthropoda; class Arachnida; order Araneae; family Araneidae; genus Argiope; species Argiope trifasciata. Next base: position 209,786 of record JAPMOQ010067128.1, on the reverse strand, counting down.
AGTTCAATGCACTATTATAATTTTGTCTTATCAACAGTGTATTTGTGATTATTACATTCTTTAACTTGGAAAAGGTAACTAAATAACAATATATCCTATTCTCGTGGAATATTAAAGAACTTGTGAGACATTCAAAAGCAATATATTCCCAAAATAGAATGAGTCTTCAATTGCATATAAAATAATTAATATATTAGAGTTAAATTTTCATTAGGACACAAGATCTGTAGAACAAGCTTTTATTGCAATGGAAAGTCAAATAACATACAAAGAAATACGAATTTTTAAAATTAATTTTTAAATGAATAATAGCTTTTAGGCAATAAAACAAAATACCATCATGAATATCACATTATATAAGATCATATAAGTCAAATAGCACATAAAATACAAGAAATTGAATATTATACTATTTAACAATTATACTATCTTAAAAAATTAACTTTATTAAGTATTTACCAACAATATGATTAAATACATGAAGACATATTTAAGCGTCAGAGTGCTATAAAGATAAAGCTATCTCTGCCTTGATAGGAGTTAAATGTATCACCAATCACTATAACAACGAACAGAACTAAGATGATTGTACGTTTTGATTTCATTTACTTTTATTATTGCACATTTTCACCACATAAGTTATTGCTTTCTTTATAACAGATAATATTTATATATAAATAGTATTGCATATTCAACCATCAAGCAATGATGTGTGTGTGTGTCGAGTTTTCAAACTTAAAACTGAAGAAGTGAAATATTCTATGTTTTTGCATGATGGATTAGAAAGGCATAATGGTGCTATCTTCTTCTTTTTAAGTGGAATTCTGGAGAAATCCTAGGCACTCAAAATAATTAAATGATATTATCACAGACAGAATTAAGCTACCATTAACACTCTAAAAAATTTATTATCTTCAACATGGCTATTCTCAAACTTTCAGAAGAACCGATTAATTAAAGATGGCATGATAATTTACCTTATATTTCTTTCTCTTGGAAATTAAAAAAGACCATGACTCTACAAGTCAATTTACAGACAAAACAGAAAAATGGCTGTACCACCTTAGAAAAACGTTACGAAATTTTAAAGCCCTCTGGAATTTTAATGCACCTGAAATAATGATAAGAGGAGTACATTCTGCTTAAATAACTTAGGCACGGATGAATGACTGAAAAGGCAGATAAGAAAATGGACAAATAGAATTTTAAATTACTTTGAGCTTTCAATGACCTGAGAAAATAATGTGAGGAATACATTTTGTTTCCTTATCACATGACAAGGCTCAAATGAACATTTATGATAAATAACTTAAAAACGCAGAAGCAAGACAGAATTTTTTTTATTTCAAAGAAATGGATATATTTAAAAATTGTTTGAAAGCATTTATAAAATAATTTAATATTGCTTAATGTTTAATATATATCAATAGCTTTTTTCTATAAATATACATTTAAGTCGAATGAATGTATAGTATTGTTCTTTTCGCATCGGCAGGTAACGAAACTTTAATACATGATGAAAATTTTTGGTCAACAGATTTAAGTAATAAGATATATTAAAATAGAAGTGCACCAAAACCTAAAGTTCTTTTCATACTATCCCAATAAAACCTTTTCCATCCTTCTCTAGTGTTGTCTAATTCAGTTTTTGGTACTCCTGATTGAGTAACATTAACTTCAGTGCAGTCCGACTTTTGATTAATTTCAATATTCACGTCTGAAAAGTGTCCACCGGGCCACGTCTTGAATCTCCATTTCTGCTGTATTAATTTGCATGGTACCTGTAACAATATATTAGTAAAACAACCATATAGTTTCCTGTATAAAAAGTTTCTTTCTTTCTTTTTTTTTTAAAGAATAGAAACAGACAATTCATATTAACATTTTCTGAGAAAATCACATTAACTTGAATTAGACCCATTTAAGATATCAGACAAGGGTGCGGTAGCCTGGTTGGTACAGCGTCAGTCTCGTAACCAAAAGGTAGCGAGTTCTGTTTTCGTCTCGGTCAAAGACCGCCGTGTTACCTAATGGTAGTTGGGGCATGTTAAATATGTCGTGACTGCAAAGTCCTCCAAGTTCCCATAACAAACTATACCTCTGGGGGTACTGAATCAGGGATGAGTCGGTCTCTGATTTGGATCTAAATTCTGACTTGCGTATGGATTAATGAGTGTATGAATAAGTTCGACCGTCCCCTAAAAAAAAGGGTTGTGTCGTGTGTGTTCGAGAAAAGTCGTACTTTCACCTTAACGGTGCTCGTTAACAACGAAAGACGCACATTTCTGCCTTGATTCGAAAGAGCTTAATCTCATTCGGCTTGGTTTGACTAAGTGGCATTAGACCGACCGACCAACTGAAGATATCAGATTATTCTAATATTTAGAAAATTAAACACATGAGCAATTTTCTTAATACATTTCTAATTATTTATAATATTATTCAACACAAGAATAAAGCATTAGAATTAAATCATTTAGCAGCAATTTTTTTCCCATATTACACAAATACATTTACAATAATTCAGCGCATATCAATTTATATATATTTTGCCTTATATTTAAATTTACTTAGACATAAAGTACACAAAACGCTGATCAAAAACTAAGATTAAGCCTTTCACCTTCCCAAATAAACGAATTTATGTTTTTCCATTAAATCTACTACATAACAAATCGATTCTAAATGAATACTTATTTTTAAAATGGAGTGAGAGAGATTTTTTTTTTAAAAAAAAAGGCTTAAAAGAGGGAAACTTTGTCATTTCAATGCTATTCAGCTTCTATTAGTTAAATTCCAGTCTCACTTTAACTTTCTTCATATCTAACCAAATAATCATATCAAAGGATTTTTTTAAAATTAGTCACAAGAACATTAACATTTTATTAAACAGCTAAAATACCAATAAAACATTTTATTTAAAACTTCGATAAAAATGCATTAAGAAAATTAATTTGAAACCTCAGAAAAACATCAAATCAATTATCAAAAATTTTTTGATTTTATAATTTCCGATTATAAAATCAGTCATAACAAAGCAAGAATGGAAGCTAGGAGAAAAAAAAAATAATATGCATCCTGTTATTGGTGGGATAAGTATCCCAAAAGTATATAAACTTTTCACAGATCATCTCTAATTTAAATTGTGCTTTTCTCTTAAATAACAAATCACTGAAGTTTTCATTTTAGGTTAATTATCAAAATTCATAACACTAAAAGCTAAACATATACAACTGAGGATGTTCGGAACAATTTTTCTGGACTGTTAACATGCATATCATTTATAAACCAAAATCGAATTTTGTAGATTTGTTCAATAAGGATTTTAAAATAATCGACATAGAACTATTTCCTTTAGAGTGCAAATTGCTAATAACAAAAAAAGTACAATTATATATAATAAAATTACATCATTAATCGAACCACATAAAAATCTTCTTACTAGAGTTTTAGTACAACTTTAGCATTTAAAAATAAATATTTACTGAGAAGTGGCCCACAATTTTGAGCACAGGATCTCAAATAACTAGAAGACACAGAAACTTTCTCAAATTCAGAATTTGTGCTACTTATTTTCTATGAATTTAGTCTATTAAAGAAGCTATGAATTAAATATCCTTTTTCATACATTTTGTATTTGTTACTTTTGTATCTTAAAAGAAAATACAGTCAATATTTCAAGAAATGAATCCACTCACCACTTTTATTGATATCGGGAAATACAACTTACCAATTTAACAAAATGACCCTGAACATTGCCATCAAATAATTCAAATTTCCCTCCTTCTTCAGCTTCCAATAAGCAATCCCCTTGAGTAAATGCCTGAACCAGCTATTGGAAGAATTAATTGCAATTTAGCAAGGATACAAAACTTAATCGATCCAAGTAAAAAACGCATCAAAATCAACACTTACTTCTTTGACAGTCATTGCACGGTAAAACTCATCAGCAGTACATTTGAATGTTTCGGTAGTTTTTATTTCATCAGTTTCAAATGCCTTTTTAACAGAACAATTTAAAACTTCATTTTCAAAAATCTGAAAAAAAAAATTCAAACAAGTAAATAAACAAAAACGTATTTATAACCTAAAGATGGTTCATATATTTTAGTTGTGACATGCTATAATTTCATGGCATAATTTGTTTTAAAATTAATTTTAAATCATTTATTATTAGTTGATAAAATTAGACTTTGACAGAATTAAATTTTAATGAGAAAACTTTATCACAGCAATCAATCTGAAATTGGCTAAAGTAGTAAGTACCCTGTGTAGTCTTTATTCTTAATCACAAAAATAAACTGCAATTAAACAAAAAAAAAAAAAAAAACATAAAATTTAAACTTAAGATATGTACAAACGTAAGAATGTAATCTATAAAATAACTTTAAGGAAATAGGTATTTCAGCAAATTTATTCATCATTAAATTTGCTTATTTTACATACTGCATATGAGCATGATGACAGCGTATTGTATGATAAGAGTATTTGAAAAGAGACAAGATATGCTCAGGCTCAGATTATGGTAATCTGAAATTGATGACAGATTATTATAAGAATTTCACATAAATTAAAAATTAGAAAATATAGGGAGTATGCAAAATTCATCTTTAAAACTGAATGCAATGCTAAAAATCATATATGATGTACAACATTTAATTAACATAAAAAATTTATTGAAAATTTAATCAAATTATTCATTTATTAATCGTCAGAATTCCACAATAACTTCAACTTTTAAGGTAAATTTTTCATATTTATAATTTATTTCATTAAAACATAATACAGCAGCAGCAGCAGCAATCTTGATAAAAAGCTATGATGAAAATCAGAGAGAAAGGGTGAGGGACCTTATGTATTTTCCTTTGGGGTTCTTATTTTTTCAAATTAATATCGTATTTCAAAGAATTGTCGTTTAGAACTGTACTAAGAACTACTCATATAAGGAAAGTATGCCAATAATGCAAAGATTCATCGTGTTGGACATTCTGAAAAAAGAAAAACTCTTCTTGAGCTTATATATTATAACTGGCACATTTTTATCTTCTCTTTCTCCAGCCATATAATTACATTTCAAATCTAAATACAGGTAAATTTAGATTATTCTAAAATATTAAGTTGTCAGAAAAGAAATTGTGTTTAATAAAAGCATTTTTTGGAAATTACAATCATTTGCATCAATGCTTTACAACTTTATCAGATAATCTAAGTTTTAAAAGTTATATAGAAAGGCAAGATGGAAGATCAACCTGTATAATTTCACATTATATTACAGTTTACTCTTTCCATGAGCCTTTGGACAGGACGAAGTAGTCGGCTATGATTGTTTACTCTCAAAAAGGGAAGAATGAGCATCAAGGCTGTACATTGTCACATGAAGTTTACACCCAAATCCTTTGCAAGAATTTCTAAGGTTAGCCTACCAAAATCAAAGCATTAGTCAAATCAAATTCAGATTACAAAAAACATCTACCATAAGAATTCATGCCACAACAAGAAGATGAGATATGAAAGCATGCTGAAGATCTGAGTTCTCATGAACTCGCAGAAGTTCCTTTTACAGCATGCATAAACATTTGCAATATGCTCACTAAAAGGGAGTAAAACTATCCTTTTTTTTTTTTTAAACGGTTCACAAATGGAGATGAGAAATGGTTTGTAGACAACAATAGAGAATGCAAACAATTTAGGTCTGAATATCATGGTTACTTTTGAATTACTTTAAAAGTCAACAATCATTAGAAAATATCACATCCTCAATGAGAAGGGATTTCACAGGAATTGTGTTTTTCATGCTCCTACCAAGAAATCAAACAACAAAATTGTAAATATATTATCATCAACTGAACCATTGGAACAAATAAATCAACCAGAAATGTCTAGTGCTTATTAACAGTACAAGAACAGCATTTCATCACAATGATGCAAGACCACACTTAAGTTTGATCATCCATCAAAAATGTTGTATCTTCGATTGATAGTTGCCATACTCGCCAGTCACATATTCCATCAGGTTTTTACTTCTTTCATATTCTTCTAAATCCCTTATGTTGTATAAAGTTTAAATTTTGAGGAGGTTGTAAATCAGCATCTTGCCCACATTTTTATTATTAGAGAGCTTCTTCTAAGAATTTTTCTCCTTTTTCAAAATTTGAGAAGGAAAAAAAGAATGCATCACAACCTTCCACAACAATCTTATAAAAATAACGTGATGTAAAATTTTAAGATACTTTGCAGTACATAATACTGAAATTGACACGGCAAAGCTAAGAGCAAAATGTTAACATTTATAATAACATTAAAAAAAAAAAAAGAATAGTTTCACATTAAAAAATTTGCATTTAGTAGTTTTTCATGATTTAAAATCATTTATAGCTGATAGCAAGTTTCAACTTACATCAACATCTTACAAGATTTTTTGAATGTAAACATTTAATTGAATTGTAGAATTGCTCTTACATATTATTTATTTGTGATGATGTATGATTAGGCAAATTGTATCG
>JAPMOQ010067128.1:168162-203273 GCA_026543055.1 Argiope trifasciata | reverse complement strand
AAAAAAACACCTATAAGCTTATAAACTGGCATGAAATAAAAACATACCCTCTTTTAAAGAATTAACATACAAGCTTAATTGTCTCCTAATTACTTCACTACCAGTTTTTCTCATCATATCTTTCACAACATCAGCTTCAGGTCCAGTTGTTTCTAAATGCACATTTATCTGAAAGTAGTAGGATATATTTTACACCAATATAAACATATTCATAAATTAAATGTAAATTTATAGCATAGGAAATTCAATACATAAATGCATGAAAGCATTTTGAATAGTTTACTGCATAATGGAAGACAGCAGGGAATACAAGCATTTGCCCAATTTTTGTTATTAACAATAAAATAGCTTTCAAATATCTCACTTTAATAAATAGTAACAATTACATAAACTATTTTACACTCTAGAAAGATGAATCAAGCTTATGTTTATTGGTTACATGCTCCATACAACAATTCTAGAAAAATATACTTCCACAAATGCAAAATACATGAAATTAAAATCATTTACAGACAGAAATATTAAGCATTGGATAAATGTACAAATTATTTAAAGTAATAAAGAAAGCAAAATTTCAATGGGTCACCTGTCATTTTGATCCACTAAACAAAAAATCATTTCATTAATTGTGTCAATTTTCCCATTTTTAAATTTTAGAGGTTGCCACAACAAATTTAAGTCCCTAAATTTCAGAAGAAATCAGAATTGAGCAAATTTTATATAAACTAACATTTTTTTAACATATTACTCCAATTTTTTAAACAAATTTATTCATTACACATGAAACAAATTCATGAAGCTAAAACAATTTGTTAATTTCTTTTAAGACATTTTTTTCTTCCAAATTTGACTTGTTTCTATTACTGAATCACTAATAGTAACAAGTATTGATTTTAATCTTTATCTTTTGTCTGAAATTTGTTGTACTCCTTGATCTTTACTACTTCTACAATTTCTGCTACATCATTTAAAATATTTATTGAATTAAGTATCATTTCACTTTGTTGAATTTATCTTCATTCCAATATGTTACATATTTTCACAGAAGCAGATTGTACACTTAAGAATTTAAGCCTCATTGTGTTGGAGGATTTAAAAACATCTTTGCATAAAACACCCATCTTAACACGAAAGCGGTGGGTAGGAGAAAAATGGAGCAAAAGATGAGAGAAAAAAAGTGGGTGGATTTACTCACCTACATTACAATCAATACCTGCTAATTTATATGTTTACTAGTTTGATGCAAGTTAGACAGCTCTTGAAGTATTCAAATTATGCTAATGCATTTTTTCATAGTTCATAATCATCAAATGATAAAACATGGAAAAACTTAACTAAGCCTCAACACAAACAATGAATACAAAAACAGGAAGCCTGGCCCTGATTAAGAAGTTAATCTATGTAATTATCCCCTGAATCAGGGAGGGGAAGGAATCAATTGAAGGACAAACACTCCTTTAAAAAAATTAATAAACCAAATAATAAGGGAAACATACATTAATTATCTGCAGTCAAATGCCAGACATTTTGCATAATTGAATAGCCAATATTTCCCATATTCACTACAATTTTTGCATGCAAGATTAAAAAATAATTTTAAAACACACACATATACATATATATATATATAAGCAATATGTGCACAATACCAGAAATCATTAACACTACTACTTCTCTTACTGAATATTACCCATGATTAATATGAAATATCTGACAAGGAGAAGATACAGGTTAGAAAATAAAATATGGCATGAGATTTAGAATAATATACTTTTAGGACACTCATTCAATAAAATATTCAAGGGAAAACAGCAGACACTTTCAAACAAACAGCCCTTGAGCTTTCAACATAACTTATATACCAGTAAGCTATCCTGAGTTTTCAAACAGCTCACTGTAAAAGCAATTATTTAAGATTTTCAGGGTCAAGTTCAATCTTGAATCAGTTTTTCTAAAACTTTCTTTCAAAAGTATTTCAAACTAAATTACCATGTACAATTAGTTTTAATTAATATCTGACTATTTTTAATGCAAAAGTAAATGTTCAAAAACTTAGCACATGAAGTATAATTTAATTTTTTAATGTTAAAATAATTAAGAATATTAATTTAATGATAATGGATAATTTAAATAACCATTATCTGAAAATCGAAAGTTTTTTAATTTAAGAATTTCAAAGATGAAAAACTTATTGAATGTTATAATGTGAATAATTATTTCATATCTTATTTAATCTCACAAATCAAAGAACATAAAGGATAATTTCTTAAATGCATAAATTGTATTCATAGGCAGATGGTCCAGATAACACAAACAAAAAATTTCTATTAAATCCCACATTTTGCAAGAGCACTAAAAGATAAGTTTAAGAAAGAACGAAAAATGATCAATGAGTTTAATGTTTTATAAATTAGAGTCCACCGTGAAATTCTTTTGGCAATTTCTGTCATTCCAGAGATTCTAAGAAAAATGAAAATTCTCGGATTTTGCTGCAATTGAACAGTTTTATAAATTCATCCTATAAGAGTTAAAAATTTCTGTCGGAAAAATAAATAAAACTTTCGTACTGGAAGCTAAATATAAAAATTACAAAACCATGAATATCAAAGTTGAGATTAAAAGTAGTTATTTACAATCAAGATTTCCTCATTATAAATCATTTGAATTTACTGAAATTCACATTTTTAATTTCTTATGAAGTAATGCTGATAGGAGAAGAAATTTGCAAATGTAGAATAATTTTCTAATATTAATTATAAAAACGCCTTAAGTTAAAAATATTATTTTCTGGGTAAAATAATCAAAATATTTGATAACTAAGCATAATTTTTTTACATAAAAATGAATAAGATTAGTTTTTAATATTTGCTTACTTTCATTCAGATTGCATTCATAGTTTTAAGATATCCAGGAATGAACCCTGGCCCTGCAGATACTAAGCAAATTCCTTACCAAATGTACTATCGGATGGTTCAACAACATTGACAACCCAACTGGTGGTAATATATTTTACACAAAAAGTTAGGAGGTCATCTTCTTGTAATTGGTTTCCAATTACACTGCAACATTTTAATGAATGTATGCTTTTAAATTGCAATGCACAAAATTTTCTCCTAACTTAATTTTCCAAGCTGTAACCTTTCCTTGTAAGTTTGATTTGATATTAAATGAAAACAGCCACAGAGTTCATTAACATTAAATGCCAGTGGATATTATGATTAACCCTCCGTTACGCGCGCGGTCTACGATCGTAGACCAGGTACTTTTTAAATAACGTAATTTCTAATATAGGGCGCGCGGACACTTCCTTCTCAGTAGCTGTTCTAAATACACTGTTTTACACTGCCAGTGTCGTTTCGCTTGTTAGCGAGTGCAGGCGTCTAGTTTATTAACGGAAGAATTCGGTTGGTCTACGATTGTAGATCGCGCGCCTAATTACGTCACATTTTAAATCAGATTGCGATTTTGTTTCTTCGCGCTTTATAACGCAAAAGTTAAAACGTTTTAATGTTTTAATGCATTAGTGTGTTTGATTTTAAAACGAACTATGTCGCAAAGTAAAAGACGCCGTGTTGAAACTTCAAGGGACCCGAAAGTGTGGATGAAATGGCTTGAAGAATTGTCAAGCGAAGAAATGGAAGAATCTGGGGATGAATTTGAAGAGGATCCACTGGAAAGTGTGCACCACGACGATGCAATTGATCCAGAAATGGAAGAAAAGGTAAAACCGGAAATAACCTTCTACAATAAAGCTAAAATAGGCGTAGGCTTAGTAGATCAAATGTGTCGAAGTTACGATGTTGCAAGGAACTCCAGGCGATGGCCTATGGTAATTTTCTACGATTTGTTGAACATCTATGCTATAAATGCCTTTTGTGTTTACAAGACAAATAATCCAGAAAATAAAACAAAAAGACAAAAATTTATTGAATCGTTTACATGGGAGTACGAATGGGGCCACGAATACAATTTAAATCAACAATGAGAGAACTGCCTGTGGAAATTAGAAGACATGCAACTGTCCTTTTAGGTCTTGAAGAAACTCAACAACCTAAACTCAAAACCAACCACTCCTCCTAAGGGGAAAAATTATGTGGGACGTCGCAGCATATGTCCAAAAAGAAATAAGTCTTCAAGGCGAAATTGCTGCAAATGCCACCAATCTGCACGCAAAGAACACATGGCTCACATGTGTGTCTCGTGTTTGAATAACTGAAAATACTAAAGCCTGTGAAATGATCGAAAAGATTTTCATTTTATTCTTTCTAAATGCTGTTTGTAAATATTGCCCTTTTACTTGATTTTTGAACTCAAGAAATTAATTTTTGTTTATTTAATTTTTGCTTTTGTATGTAAAATAATCCTTAAAAATGTATAACAAAATTTTATTGAGAGTAAAAACTGCTAATAACGTAATAAAGTTCATTTAAATTACTTTATTACCCTTTAAAATACTTAAAAGAAAAGTATGAATGAGTTTTTAATCAAGAAATTTTATTTGTTGCATTTTAAACAGTAAATAAATTTGGTCTACGAGTGTAGACCGCGCGCCTAAACACGTCAGTAAATATCGCGCACCTAACGGATGGTTAAGAGGGTTCCCCCCCCAAAAAAAAATCGCAAATTATCTTAAGAATAATTTAAAGAATGAAATTATTAAAAATAACAATATTCTTGAACATCTCTATCCATATCAACATAATGCCCTCCCTCGCCTTGTAATTAAAAGTATTCCTTTTTCTAAAAATACAGAAATGAATAATTTGTTTACAAACATAAACTTACATCAACATCTTTCATGTCATGCTCTTCACTTAAATTAGGGATTTCTAATGTGCCTTTCACAATTGTATCGCTGTTGACCAGTTGGCCTGCAAATGAATATGTTAATTTTAAAACTATGAAGCAAAATATAATAAATGACTTGACAACAATGGAAATAGCCTACATAAACTTATTTCCAACATTTTTGAAACACAAAAACTTTTAATGGCATACATAGAAAAACAAAATACTATCATTTAATAAACTTTTTTTTAATGTAATGCATTATTACTGCATTGACAAATAAAGAACTATAAAGTGTTTTCAACCAATACAAATTTTCAAGTAAAATGCCAAGATTCATCACATACCTATTTCTTATTTTCAGTCAATTAAAATTCAAATAATGAAAAAATAATAATAATACTGATTACCTGAATGCATACCCCCCCCCCAACACCACTTACTCAGTAGTACTGCTTAACAGATATATTGCATTTAAAAAAGAATCAATAATTTATTCAAGAATAGATGTTTCCAAAGAATTTTAATATATTAAAACAAATATTTTCAAACAATATTAAAAATTATTTATTACTCATTTATTAATAAATAAATTATGTATGAAATATTTTTTAAAGAACATCAACACAATTTTTGGTCAAAAAAAGAAATTCTTGTTAGACATTTATAACTTTTTTTTTCATTAAATAGCAAACACTTAGGCATTTTTAAAAAACCATGATAATTCAGTTAACATCATAATAAACTCCCATATATAATTTTGAAAAGACAAGAAACTCTAGTGTTTTTGTACTCCTGCTTGAACAAAATACCATTTCCTTTACCCCAGACTTAAACCATACTAAAAATTAAATTCCCTTCAGCATTGCTAGGAATAAGGTATTAGGATTTTCTTTTTTTTTTTTTACATTGCTCTCTTTTCTTCTTGTAGCTTTTGTTATCTTTTAATTTTTATTTAATAGCTCCCCTTACTTTCCACCTACTTTCCATAGCGACAACAGAAATTTCTTAACTGTTGGAGAGTATGTGAACACCTAAAGCTACTTTTTAGTACAGGATACGATAAAAAAATAAATTTCAAATGCAAAATAATAGACATGATTCTGTAACTATTAAATGCCACTATTAATTCTGGATAAATCTGCAAACTTGACAGCCAAACCAAATTACAGAAATTGGACTTTAGAATTTGATACCAAACACAACCAAAAATGTTCAATATCAGAGTTAAAAATACCTTATTGGGCAATTATGAATTTACTATTAAATAATTTACATTTTCTTTTCCTTTGTTTTTGAAATTACAGGGAGACTTCTGTTTGGAGATCATAGCCCTGGATTTAAAGAATTGTCTGAACATAAAAAAATTTCAATTTTAATACATCATCCAAAATCCTACTTGAAAAAATACATTTATTATTTTCAGAAGAAGAAAAACGTGAGAACTTTAAAAACCGACATAATTTACACTGAAAAAAACTTCTAAAAGTAGCATTTTACAACTTCACAAAATTTTAATGCAAGATAGCCAGCATTTTGTTTGAATTTCACAGACTTTTCCAAGCTTCTTAAGAAATTTCCCTAACTTTTTTCATTTGTTTTTATTATTTTCAAAACAATGTCACTTTATTTTTAATTATTATATAATATGCTCTTAGTTTTATTTATTTTTTTACTCACTTTAATTGAAATCATTATAAAATAAAATTTATCAGAAAGAAAACCACAAAAAATATTTTCATTTATTGAATTTCATATAAGCTTTAAATTATGTAAAACCCGACAATTCACCCCCCCCTTTAGCAAATAAATTAACACTAGAAGATACTGGCCCATCTAGACAGACTTTTAGAAAACCAGACATATCCCAAAACTATACATAAAATTTACTCAAGAAAACTACTGTACTAAAATACAGCACATACTCAGAGTGCCTAAGAAAGAAATTGTTTCCTTGCATTAGGGTCTCCCCTATACATACTGCTAACCAACACACATTTAGAAATGAACATCTACAAACTGTTATCTAAGCATAAAAATTCTTCCATATTAAAATTGTATTACCTTATAACCCACCAATTATAAGTATTCATCCAGGCTTTTTTTAAAAATTAACTCAGAAAAGAAAGTGGAAAATGTATCCTTGCCTTTTTTTTTATAAAGAAAATATGAATAAAAAAGAAAAATGTTTTTCAGGTATACATTTAAAAAAAAAACTTGAATTATTTTTTGTAAATTTTTATGAGTTTCATATAGCATCAAAACATATAAGAATAATGCTTCCTTGACTTTTTAAAAAAATTTGAGAAAAATACAAGTGAAATGTCTATCTATATCATAATACCTATAATAAATCACCCAAATTACTTTCTTGTGTTTCATATTTTTAAATATAGAGTATTTTGTTGAATGAATAGGGAATTTTAAAAGACAAATAAATAAATAAAAATAGTAAAAACAAAATATTAGCAATAATGTCTATTTTATGTCATCCATAGCATCTTTTCATATGAAGAATTTAATTATCCAGGTGTATAATGGTTTCAAATGAAATTTTTTATGGAAATAAAAGCAATAACATCCATTTTATAAATTAAACAAAAGTATTATCAATATTTGCAGAAATAATTTTAAAAGTAATACTACCATGAAATAATATCAATTCAAAAAAAGATTTCCAAAAAGAGGGAAAGAAAATAATTATTGTAAACCACCTATTCAATTAAAATAAATTTTCAAAATTGTTATAATGGGTCAATATTTTACAACCAGTTTTGCATATTAATACCCAAAATTCATAATTTTGCTCTTGTAACACTTGTATCTTTCTATGTATCATTTGAAATAAAAGAGCACCATTAAAGTTTAAAACCATTCTAGTACCAAGAGTTGAGCTTTAGTTAAGTTGCGTTTGCCCATTGCACACAAAACCGTTTTTGTTAATTATGTTGATAAACTTAATACTTTGAGGGGGGGGGGGGAAACCAAAGAAAAATATTTGATGGAAATATATGTTTAGACAAACATGTAATATATTATATACAGGGGTGAATCTTTTCTGTAGACTCTTTAAAACTATCAGTAAAAGTTTGATTTTCATAAGTTTTTGATTTTATCCTGTTTGATAAAAATTACCAATTTATTTAAAAAAAATTCCAGTTCAATACAAAATTTCTTTTGATTTTTCTCAACCTCCAGGAATAAACTCACGATTCCTTGTTTTCCTGTCGGCTGGCCACCCTCTTATTAAAAATTCCTTACTCTAGTTCATCTAGAAAAGATTATTCCAATTTGAATTCTCAATATGATAAGTTGTAAAAGCAAACATGACTTAGATTAGTTCAAGAAAAGTCATTACTGAATTTTAAGAAGAGTTTTTCTTTAATAAGAATGTCATCTTAGGGATAATTGATAGTGCTCATTACATTATTGATAACTTTCAATTACTCTTTATGATCACATGTCTCCTCTCAGCCAACAAAGCATTTTTGCCATTTCAGTCACATGTCTGCTCTCAGCCAACACAGCAAAGAAATATACTAAACTTATATTGTATTTGCTGTATCTTAATCTCTATTTAGGATATATCAGTTAACACTTCCTACAAAAAAGAACAGAAATGGTTAAAGAGATTATTACAAACTAATATGATGCTTCAACCAGTTTGTGATAACAAAATCTAATATTAATAGAGCAACCTTAGGCTCGCTATGCAAGACGCCATAGTGACCCAGTTGTACTTCAAATGTAAAGATATCGACAGTCTTTGAAGATACTTTGTAAAATTCATAATATTTTAGAAGTTGTTTTTAGTGTAACTTGACATTCCTACTTTTAAAGATATTTCAAAATACTCCAGAATGGAAAAAAGAAAATTACTGAAAGAAGTGCACTGAGAAACTGAAATCATTGATGACTAGTCTTTTTTTTTTTTGACAAACTGAATACTGACTCTTGACATTGCAAATGATAATGTTGATAGTGACTCTGGTAGTAACATAATTCTACTGAAGCAACCAGTGAGGCAATCAGTAATTTCCGGCAATAGCAAAGTAGAAGAAAATGAGAATATGAAAACAGTGGCATAAATTAATTCATTACCTGGAAAGATGTTATGCACAGTGACCAGCCTCAATCAAAAATTAATTTTTCAAACGAATCTAAGATTGTTGGATCTAATATACCTATTCATTGTATAGAACCTATCAACATGTTCAAACTCTTTTTCACAGATATATACTTAAAACAATTGTACCTACAAGAAATAAATAGGTTGAAACTAAATAGACCAACAGATCTTATCTGAATATTCAATTAGGAATAACTAGGTCAATATGATGAAAGAAGAATTCACATCTTTTTGGGGTGTGATACTTAACATAGATTCTATACCATTTTTCAGATATATATTTCGATGAGAAAATTTTTTGCCAAAAGTTTGGATGTTACATTTATATTAAAATGTTTCCAAATCCAAATATAAGGACAACAATCCATTAAAGATGAGTGATTTCCTTGATTATATTGATGATAAATTCTCAGAGCATTTTACATAGTATAGAGAAATATCAATTGACAAATCTGTTGCCAAATTTAAAAGTAAAATCAGTTTTATAACTTATAGCTCCCATAAGCCCACCGAATGCGAAATCTGTATTTATGTGTTCTCTGGCACACATACAAGATCATGCTTCATTACTATGGAAACATTACAACAGAATGCCTGATATATCGGGACCTTCCCTGTCAGTTCCAGGTTTGTTTTACAACACCACCAAAAGTTAGTGAATGCAAAACCTGAGGAAGAGGGATATCATATATTCATAGGTAGATATTTCACAGGAGTACCATTAGCACGAGAACTTTTAAACTTAAAGTGATATTTAACTGGGACCATTAGAACAAAGCATATCTCAGATATGATCAGAAAACCAGATGAAACAAATAATATTGTTGCTATATATCAATGAGAGAAATTTTATTATTAACATAGAAGGATTATACCTTGGGTAGGAAAACCGCAAAAAAAAAGAAGGAAGCATGTCAGCATTAATGTTATTGTGAATTACAATATAAATATGGGAGGTATCAATAAGGTTGACCAATTGGTGAGCTCATATTTGTTTACTGAGAAATTCCTATAAATGACGAATAGTTTATATAATCAATTAGATTGTGTAATTAAGAAGTATATATAATCAATAGCTACATCTTATATAAGATATCAACTGGAAGGGCAAATCACTGCACTTCCAGTCTCATTTTATGTTGATCCAGAAATTGGTAGAACAACTAGAAGTTGATTTTCGGGATGGAGCATCATTGAGATCTGCAGACCAACCTCCTTAGAAAGGAAATATTTAATTGCTGATTACATATATTGCAGCACTATAAAGAGTAAAGATTGCACTGTCTTTTTCAACAGAAAAATTAAGGGCAGAAGATGCCAAATTAATTATTTGTGACACTAATCATTGAAAACAAGGAGCTCACATTAGAGACTGTTTTAGAAGACACCAAATGATGGTGAACTATGAACTATAATTTTTATAATAAAATGTTGCATTCAACAAAGAGTGTTTTATGTCAAACTTTACAAAAGAAATTTTTTAAATGTGCTTTTCCTTCATAATCTTGCATACTACGTATCACTGCTTGC
This sequence comes from Argiope trifasciata, assembly GCA_026543055.1. Taxonomy (NCBI): domain Eukaryota; kingdom Metazoa; phylum Arthropoda; class Arachnida; order Araneae; family Araneidae; genus Argiope; species Argiope trifasciata. Next base: position 192,826 of record JAPMOQ010067128.1, on the reverse strand, counting down.
TCATTAGAAATTAATTCTGACTTGCATAACATCTACATCCAAATTTAATACGACCATAAAGAATGAATAAATATTCATTTATGGTTTGTTTGTTTTTTCCTCTTTTCTTTTTGAGAGAGAGAGTGTAAGCAGCTACTCTTCTATATATGATTTGCAACTAATTAAAATATGATTGGGCTATTCAATATCTTTTGAAGATGCCATATGAATAAAGAAAAAAAAAGCATCATAAACTTCTTAATTAGTTGTTTGTTTCTTGCCAAGTTTGAAATTCAACAAAGAAATTTTACAGCAATAACTCCAAATCCTTTCTTTTCTTTCAGCAGATCTCCAAAATTTATAAATAAAATTATTATGCAACGTAAAACCAAGAAATAATTGTAAGATGTTTCCTATCTTTATAATTATATTACTTCAATAACATATTTAAAATTAAAATATGCGATTAAAAATATGTCATGCCTTAAAATAACAACAAAACTATACCATGCCAATTTTTTACATTTGTGGTATTAAAATTGCACTGTAAAAATACAATTCCAGATGAATAATTTAAACAGTCAAAAAGGACATATTTAAAGATGCATTCAAGATTAAACACACTTATTTTATAAGCTACCAACTCATTTCATTTCATTCTAGCTTAAAACTCACTGAAACTGAATAAAATTAACAAATTTAAATGAAAAGCAAAATTTCTCACCTGACCATTTCATTTCAATAGCCCATTCATAGAAGAAAATAAGTTTAGCTTTCCTATTATTTACAACAGCATCACCTTCACATTTTGTGATTTCAGTTATTTCACAATTTGCTAAAAGAAAAAGTCAAGAAATAATAAAAATTAACATATTATGATTAGGCCTATAGCTATAAAACTTAAACAATAACATGCATGATATAAATTTCAAAGACAGTAAAAGAAAGAAACCCCCTTCCTCAAAAAAACTAGTTTAAATACTTTAATAATTTGTAGATCAAAATTTATATGCAATTAGGAAATATTGCTAATTACAAAGTATTATATCCTTAAATTAGGATTTAAGGATATAATACTTTGTTTTAAAAAATCTAAATTAAATAATGTTAACATTTTAAACAATACTATTAAAATTATTAAAACAATGAAAAAATTATAAAATGATTAAAAAAAAGGACTGCCATAGATCAACTGTATTAGCTGGCTTCAACCAGAAATATAGCAATTGCAGATACATAAATATTCACCTGAACTTAATGTTTCTACTGTATCCCCCCCCCCCAATCTAATAATTGCTATGAGCTTAATACTGTCTATTTATATCATGGTTAAATAACATAAAAAATATTCATTTATTTGAATTTGATTAAAAAAAACTGTATCAACAAATAACAGAACTCTAGATCAATTGATTCTTCTATTTTAAACAAAACATTAACTAAATGCATTTCTTTTTTTTTCTTTTGCAAATTAAAACAATATATATATATATATATATATGAATTTAAGTAAGGTAAACCTAAAAAAAATCATTAAAGAAATTTTTTATTGTCTACAAAAATAAATAAATAATGGAATTAAAAAAATCAAAACTGTATGATTTTGGAAGATAGGACCACTCTGTTTTTCATATTGACAAACAATTAATTTGCATTCTAGTAGTAATTCAGGGTGACTACTAAACTCTAATTTATGGCTACTAATTATATTAGTGCTATAATATAATTAATAGCATAGCAATTTGCTATTAATTAGTAATTTAGAATTGATGCATTTGCATAATATATATAAAAACTTTTAAAGTTATTGAACATGAAAATATATGTATATTTACACAATGTTATTTTTTAAAATATGAGCATCCTAAAAATTTATTAAAACAGTATATTTCTTATACATTAAAAAATATTAGAAATGTCAAAATAATTTGTTTCCAAAACTACATAAGAATTTTAAGAAATATTAAAACTTTTTGCAACATGAACTATATTATATTAAGATTATGATTTTTGCTCAAAATTTTAAAACAGCTCCATTACAACTTAAATCACAGTTATACGACCCAAGAATATTCAGATAGATCACACTTTTCCCCTTCAGACCCCTCTTGCGGTTTTCTGGGCACCTTTGATGCCTGGGTAGTTTACCAACAAATTGTCAAGAAACAAAGGAGCCCAGAAAACCGCAAGAGGGGTCGAAGGGAAGTACATGGCTCATCTGAACGGATGGACAGGTCATGTAACCGCGGCTTTAGAGTTCTTTGCATAAACCCTGCAATAAGATGTAATAGTGTAAACATAAAAATAACATAATTATGCATATCAAATAATATACATTTCAGCAGAAATTTAAACATGAGAAACTGCTACAACATTACTTCAAAACTGTATTTACAAAATCATAAGAAACTGTTCTAATCAAAAACCTAAGCTTTTATAAATAAAATTTTAATTTCATTTATTATAAAAAAAATGCTAAGCATCAAGATACTAATTTGTAAATAATTCTAATAACAACTGCTTGTCTACTGCACTTAAATGGGAGAAAATAAAATAAAAATCATTAATTTTAAAACTGGAACATTAATTATCAAAATACTAATAAACACTTGTTTTCAAACAACCAATGTTGCTTTAAGTAAATTTAAGTTTGAAAAGCTACTTTTGGAAAATTTTGAAGTTTATTTCTTTCTTAAAAACTTTCTTTATGAATTGTCACATTTTTTTTTTTTAGCTTTTAATTCTTTAAAATTATACCCTGTTGTCCTTTTTTCTTCAAATTCTTTCCTTTCCTTTTTAATCTTGTATTACTCTCTTCATATTTGGGTCATGAATTACTCGTAGTTAAGAATTAATTGTTAAGACATTTCCATCAAGACGTTCAAAATTATTCCACCATTTGCATGAATGCTGTTACAAACAATTTTTATGATGATATTGGTTCTTTCATATTTTTCCACAATCTTTACTGTTTGCAAATTCTCTTAAAATAGCTTTTGTCATAGGAAAGTATCATTATCATTTTTAATAATGATATACAAAATCAGCCATTTGGGTGTTGCAGAGGATGGCATGCAGAGAGACATCGAACTTCAGGGGGCAGGAAGGTAACATGACCAAGAGCTAAAATAATGTTTTGAATGGTAATAGTGGGTTGGAAAGAGAGAAAAAATTTAACTAGAATTATTGCTGAGTTTTAAAATATGCATTTATAAAATATTAGTTTTGGGCAAGTGTGCAACATATAAACATTATGTACAGTCATTGACCTCACCTACTAGTTTAAACTGCATATATTATTTTGATCATTCAAAATATTGAATGTTTAATATTGATAGATCTAATCATGTCCATGTCAAGGAAGTATCTCTCTGGGTGTCAAGACTTGATTTCAAAGAAGGAAATTAGCATGAAAGAAAAAAGAAACACTAAATTTCAAAAAATCATTGTCAAAAAGTTTATTGAACTAATTGATGTCACTAGAGAAGGACTGGCAAAATCTCAACTGGAAATATTAAGGAGTGTGATTATGAATTGTAGTTGACAGACATATGACATGAAAAAATACATATATAACATATTGAATTTAGAATAACTGCTCTAAATCCTTATGTAATTTATGTGCCTTGCCAACGAAACTCATGCTGTTTCCAGCTGTATATTATATATATTGGATATTGCATCATTTATATTGATTATTTCCAACATCTACAAAAAGATAAATTCTTGCAATGATCTAGAAGAAATTATTGATGGAAATAATAATACAGCGACATCCGAAGCTAAAATTCTATTGGATTCAATACAAGAAATTATATTTATTTTATGTTTAATAGTATGGTTTACCAAATTGTTCAAAATTGGCATTATCAATACACTATTTCAAGTAAAAACAATTGTTCTTGACAGGGCTTTACATTCAGTCTATAAAATTAAAATCAATATTCAAAATTTAACTCATTTTTAGGAGAGGTAAAATTGATAGTGAATAATTTGAGTCTGTTAGAAAATTTTCTTGGGAAACGAATTTGAAAAACAGAAATTACATTTCAAAATATCATAAAATGAAATTACAGAAAAACTGAGTGAGGAACTTAGCTGTTATTTTTTTAACTCTTTAACAATTATTATTACTGCATAGATAGAAAATTGATTTAAAAGTATTTGAAATATATAAAAGCTTTAGAAAACATGAATCATAAAAACCTTCCAAAAGCTTGTAACATTTTATAAAAACAATATAAATGAAAAGCTAATCCAATTAAGTGCTTTGCTATGATATTTTATTTTAAATAAAAAGGATGCCAATAAAATTTGACACATACTGCAAAATATACTAATTAGTAAGAATGATTTATTTCTAAATGTAGTAACAGTGTTAGAATGTTTTTTTATATTGCCAGATACTATAAGTGCTGAATGCTATTTCAACAAATTAAAATTAATGAGTAATTGTCCTTGATCAAGCATATGTGCTTAATGCTTACATGCACTCGCTATAATGAGCATCACAAAAGAAATTGCAAAAAATTATAATTTTCCAGAAGAAATTAAAAGCAAAATAAAACCATATCTTAAATAAATATGCACTAGTAATATGTGTTCGAATTGATATTTTTTATTTTCGTTTTTGCAAAAAATTTAACGCCCAAAATGGTTTTGTGCGCCCAGGACTTTTCATTGTGAAAACTGGCTCTGTTGACACACCATTATTTTATGAACAGAGCAAATTAATTCTTCCGTAAGAAAAAACTAATTTATCAGAGAGTTTTATTCAAATTGTATTTTATTCAAAGTTAGTCACACACGTCAGGCTATCGTTCTTATAGTAAAGAGATTGAAAAAGTCACCATACCCCTGAAAAAAAAAGTCCCAGGTTGGCATATTTATCATGGCAACATAAGGTGCAAAATTGTCGAATACATTGATGGGTAATTTTTCCCGATTTTGACATTTTTATAAATTTTTCCAGACTTTTGCCCTGATATTTCTGATTTCCTTATCCTGTAATTTTTAACCCTTGGTATTCCATCTATGCCACTATAGGGACATTAATTTGCATGAATAATTTAGATTAACAACACATACAAATCTTTTTTTTTAACCTTTACTGAGATCACAATTACTCAATTTAGTTGCTGATTAAACTAAGTCACTGTCTTTTCATAAATTTAATAAGTGAATGCAACCAGAAAATTATAACTATCTAATTAGTGTTTAAGCAAAAAAGAAACATTAAACTAAAGATGGCTATTTTATCAGAAACATGGAAAACTTTATTCTGCATTAACCTTTCAAAGAAATCTTTAACGGTTCAAACCTTTCATCACACAAAACAGAAATTAAGAAGTTCCTCTTAAAAAAATCTTAAGAAATGACAATAAATTAAATGATTATCACCATATAACAAAAAAGATATAAATAAATGGGACTTACCAAAATCTGTGTCAATTTTAGTCCCAATAAGAATTTCTCTAAATTTTTCTTTTGACCAATGAGAGGCATTTTTTTCAGTCCTAAAATTTTTAATAAATGCTGTAATACCTTTTTAATGCTTAAATGTTTTTTCAGCAGTAACTTCATTTAAATACACATACACAGATAAGAAAGCAACCATATACTTTTAAAATATACTTTTCTTGTATATTGAAAATCAATAAAATCTCATATTATATACATTTTTAAAAAACCAGTAGATATTGATTAAATATAATTAAAATAACAGTTATCCAGACGACATATTAGGAAAATATATTCTATATTAATTCATATTTTCTAAGACATTTAGCAAGAATATGAATAGTTATTATTGCTCGCATACTTGTTAACCTTATGGGTAACCAATTATTCAAAAAATATATCAGCCCGAGTCAAACAAGGTAGATTTTTGAAAGCCCAAGAAGTGTCATTAAAATGAATGTTATGTTTTCTAAAATAATACCAGTATGTGCTCCCCTTTCACACTGTCCAAGAAGGGGGAGGGAGACCTCTTAATTGAATTTCCAATCTTATTCTTTATATTTATATATGCCTTAAGTATTGTTTTATTGTTATTGAAGAATATTATATATTATATATATAATACATATTTTTCAAAATACAGAAATGGAATGAAACAAGAATCTTTGAATAGATATTAACTGTTTTAGAGTAATATCATTTTAATTCAATTAAACATCCACAGATTGTTATCCCTGATTAATTGCGAGAAGTGGACATTTCCAACTATTTAGATATGGTTAATCTGTGCTTCAGGTCCCCTTTCTCGCCAAATGGGCGATAAATGCGCCAAGTGTGGTATTTCTTCATAAATGCACTCCTTGTGGCAACCCGAGGCTCATTAATAACTTTTCTTTCAGTATTCCTATTGGTCGCTAATTATTTTAAATTTGAAATAACCGTTGAATTTCGAATTTTTTTACCGTTGGATAATCGTTACGACTTTTTGTTACCGTTGGATTTGCCCTGGAGATAGTATGTTACTTGAACTAGGCCTTTAATCTGTTTGCGAGTAGCATATTTTTTGGTTTTTTCTGCTTAAATTTGGTTAAATCCTTGATTTTGCTATGGAATTAGTTGAAATATTGAAAGCAAATAATAAATATTCAATTGGCTATTTTAGCGTTTTGCCAGCCATGGGTAAGAAAGTGGTGTTAGAATGGTGTATGAAAGAGGGTATGATAACATCTGGGTATAAATGTCCAAAATGTGGATCGTTAATGAGTTTGAAGCCAAAGACAGATAAGAATGATGGATTTATTTAGTTTTGTAAAAAGCAAGGTAGAAAGAATGCGCATGAATGCACAAAGAGTGTACGAGTGGGCTCGTGGTTTAGCCACAGCCATTTGAGTATCATTCAAATTTTGAAATTGAGCAAAGCAAACGGATGAGGCCTTTAAAGCCTTCTTAGACGATATTCAAAAGATATACCCTCCAGCGGCTCAAGACAGCTGTTGATTTAAAAAAAAAACAACAACAACACCCCCCCACCTTTCTATGCACACGTGTTCTGATTCTCAGGTATGTGGAAATTTATTTGTTTCAGTGTAGTTTTATTTATTAATTTTAAAAAATATTTTAAATTTCTCTAAATATTCTAGTGTACTTTTTGTTATACGATTTCGTTGCCATAGAAATGCCGCTTTTGCGTAGTGTATCTCGGAGCATTCAACTCCGCGAGACAACACGCAAAAATGCGCCAATTGGCGACTTTTTGAAAATGCGCCAAGAAGGAGACATAAAGCACATTTTCACCTTTAGATATATATCATAGAGGCTTTTAAATACCCTCAAAGATCTTTTAGCAGTAGGGATTAATGCATTTTCCATTTCAATCTTTGTCATTAGAACAATAAGCAAGAAATCTAAGAGATGGGAAGGGTTATTTTTTTACAAGACTGAGAGTAAAATTACAAATGTTAGATATTTATCTTAAAAATAAGACAATCTATAAAAAGTATTTTTTTATGTCACATTATTCAAAAGATTACCAGAATCAATGCCCTTACAAAAACACTTAAGAGTAAACAAGCCAAACAAAAGGTTGGAGATACTAAACAATTTTAATGATAACATGGAAAAACACAACTTAATTCATTTAAACTTATAAAGAATCAACACACTATGGAATTTTCCAAAAGGAGTTGAAAGCTTCAGTAATAGAATAAATATTAGAATATATAGGAAATAATAAAGAAAATTTTATAAATATAGAAGCAAGTTTTCTTATCACATGACATTTCAAAAAATAATAAATCTAACTAATCTTTTTTATCGCTATTATAAAGAAGCTAGAAATTACAGTATTGCACGTCATTAGTTAAAGTTTGTACAAAAAAAATGAAGTCAAACAGCAATTTTTTTGAGAAAAACTTCTAAATGTAACCTGGTCATATTCCTTAGCTGATATTTCGAAAGTTTTCTACTACTTGACAGACGGGGGAAAATCCGCCTCGTATCCCTCCATTTTATCAAAATTCTATTCTCAGATAATTCCCTCCAGTCTAAAATTTATGAGGCTCTGAATAACATATTTAGAATGTGCAAACTCTTTTACATAAAAATATTTTAAAATCCTATTTGCATATGATAGAATAATAAATATAAATGAAAAAACTGTTTGTCAATTTGATGCATTAACAATACATGAAATTTCGATCCAGAGTACTTCTTTATGTTAAAGGGGAAAAAAAACTATTTTAATATAGTGGTGAACTCCCAAAAAACGAGAAATACAAAAAACTGATCACCTATCAAATCAAAACTATACCTCACAAATGAAGCATTCTCATGAAAAATAATAACAGCTAAAGTCAAAGACATCTGTATTAAATGCGAAACGATAGAAAAATCAAAATTCAATTGAATGACAACAAATTAATAGACAGATTTCTTTTTCTTCCTCACCACCATCTACTTCAAAGTAAACTTTTGTTTAATATACCACGATTTTATTCCTTTGGATTTCAGGAAAAAAACTGAAAAACTGTGTTAGAAAGGAAATTGATGAAACGGTTCTAGCAGAGCAGTTTCACTCCAACTAAATTGTCGATTAAGACCACAGAAATCTTCCGAAACATCTATCATAAAAGTTTTGATAGATCAAAATTAAGCATCGATAACAGATCGAACATATCGACATCGAAAAAATGTATTTAAAAACAAAATTTATTAATACATGAAATTCAATTACTACATAATAATTAGGAAAAGTAAGTTACCAATGCCAATTGTTCACATTCTTTGCATCAGGTCGTTCTTCCACTAACCATCGAGGATCACCTTCTCCCCACTTTGCCATAACGAAAATGTATTATTTTGTAAGAAATAAATTAATATTGCAATTAAAACCTTCAGTAAATATAAAATAGCACAAACAAAAAGGCACCGGTCTTCACAATGCACGAGGATAGAGAGGCAGACGGTTACCGTTCAACTTCAATTGCGAGTAATAAAAAAGATAAATAAATAAAATTTGGAAATTTCTAGTAAACTCACGATGAATCAACGGTCTTGCGCAGGTACTCTGCGCATGACGCAATGGTTCAAACAATCCTCTGAAAGACTGAAAACCGAATGAAGCTTTTTTTTCAAATAACTTGAATGTTATAAAATTATTCATAATTCATTACATATCATTACTACCTATTGTATTAGAGCCTTGATGATCTACCATACAGACTAATCCTGAGGAAACTTTGAGGCTTGTGTTGAACTTCCAACCAGAGTATTTTAAGCTTTTACCCAAAATCATGCCCATTTACCACTTCTAATGTATTAATTCAGTAATATCAGAGAAACCGCTTTAATATTTTTACTAAGATATACTAATAATAATAGGCTTTTCAACTGATTTCAAATAATAATGAAGTTGCATTACATTTTCTAAACAGAATGGAATATACTATATCACTAATCCTAAAGATAAAAATAAGCAGGTGTTGGTTTTTAGTGACCAATAAGTCTCAGCAGATATGAAAATCCGGAATGTAATCCTAAAGGGGTAGGATGAGAATGAGTCAATCATTTTTGAAAATTGAAACAGGTATCTTCTGTATTGTATATCTAGCTGGTTTTTGTGCTTGTGGATGGCATAGTCCCTTGTTGGAGATGATGTGCCTCTGTGGTGCAACGAAAAAGGAAAAATAAAGTTACGCAACACTTAAAACATTTTATTATCGAACTTAGAAGTGGTTTGACAGGCGTCCTGTCATAGAGGTAGTGCGTCTTCCCGGTGATCTGGGTGTCCTAGTTCCGACATAGATGTTCTTCATCCGTGTTCTATCTGTGAGGCATGTGAATGTGCCCCCAATAAAAAGGAGATGTGCAAGTGAATGTGTGCTTCATTTTTATATGAGCTAGAAGCCAGACTTCTGCCCTTTGGGTGCTCAGAGTAGAGATGCATAATCCACGATTTTTTTAATAACAAATATTTTTGCTGTTGTTATTTTTAAATATTTGTTCCAAATAACTGTTATTTTAATTACACTTTTAATTAAAAATTACTAATTAGAATAAATAATATTTTTAATTATATTTAATATTTCATTTATTAAGTAATGTAGGATTGAAAATTTATCTATTTGAGATAAAGTTTTAAGCTTGATTTTTTCTCACGACCATTTAATTAATTCATTCATTAGATTTAAGAATTGGATTTTTTTCTGAAAAAAATTGAAATTAAAAAGTATCCTTTCTTAAAATGTTTACTTTAGTTCTATATTCCGCAAACAGATGGCGCCTGTAAAATAAATGCCAAAAGAAGGTCACTTCACGGGCAATCAAAAATTATCTCTATCGGATAATCATATTGTCAAGCAAGGAATCACTGAAGTCAAGAAATCAAAAATACTACAAAATAAGCAATTACTTCACTCTTACAAACACTTCCTATGAATAGCACCAATTACAGTGATATGCGGTTTCGAATGATTTTGTAATTCTATGAGTAAAGTGATCCATTCACAGATTTCTCCATTTCCCTTTTATGATTCAATTAAGGGGATGGGGAGAATGGCTGGTCTGGGGTTGAAAATCTGGTTTGATGTTTATTGTCCTCCTGCTGGGGACATCCTTCCGTTTCCTCCAATTTCTTCGGGGGTTATTTCTGACTGCAGGTGTTCTCTATGGGATCTTTGACATTGATTGATGCGTTTTTTCGTCAGATAATTCTTTGGGAACTCAGGAGTGAACTTTTACTAGGGGTAGATGCAGTTAAATATCTTATTTTATTGTTATGTTTTATTACGATTGACATCTAGAGCCTTTTAACTCTTTTCATCCATAAGATACATTTATAAAAAAAAAACCTTTCTATCTTTTTGTAGTAAATATTTGAAGAAAACTTTCTATTTATCATTTATTGATAATGATAAAATCGCATCGTTGTGGGATGGTAATTTCTTATGTGGTATTCCTTTTCTGTTATTGAATTCAGCTGTATTAAATTATTAACTGATTTATCATTTTGGTTAGAGTAGCTTTCAATTTTCAGTAATCTGTATGGAAACAACAAACATAAATAATATTGTATTTAACTCAATGGATTTATTAAAGAGTTATTAATAATTTACAAAAACCAATCGTGGGTGTTATTTGTTTTATATTTTAAATTTTTGTGAACCATATTTTTGTGCTATCAGAATTATATAAATCAGCCTAACAGACTTAGTTTGATTGTTGCACTCTTAATGAATAAACAAAACATAGTATCGTTTTTGTAAATTATTTTTAAATCTATATTTGAAATATTAAGCAACAGTAAGATTTTTTTTTCGGAAATTATATGAATGGAATGAGTTTCATGCTAGCATCTGCTGGATTAATGTGTTAGAGGGTAAAATACACAAAGGGAGTAAAATATTTTTACAAATTACGATCTTTAAAACTTTTATGGTTTTTTTTAAGAGTATTTTGAAATTATATATTTCCTTTAAAATGTGAGATTATTTCTGCACTTTTCTATAATTATCATTTATATTAGCAAAATAATATATATTATAAATATAATTATAATATAATAATAATGTATATTATAAATATAGAAAATATATATATATTAAGTTGTTCTAACTCCAATTACTATATAGTTTTGATAATCACAAATATCACGGTTTGCTCTACCTTTCTTATACTACCTTTCTTATATTATATTTGTGAAAAAAATTATATGAAACATAATTAAGAAATATGCTAGATTTTAAAAAAATAATTGTATTGCATTTATTTTAACATTTAAAATTGGCAATTTGAGGGTGCTTTTATTTTGATAATTAACATTTTGTAATTAATGAAATGTTACGATTTTGCGGCTTCAGTGAAGGAGATGGGGCATTCTCTGAGGATGCGAGAAAAGAATGTTTTATGTTCCTGGTATTTCTTTTCCTTTCCTAGAAGGATCAGGGGATCAAATGATACCTATTCTTATCTTTCAAAGGTGTCTGCTAAGGTCACGAGAGTCAATACGGGGAATTGTTCCCTTGCAGTTTTAAGTTGAAGGAAATAGTAATTTGATTTTACAATAAAAAAATAGCTACGTAAAAATCTTTTATAATGCACAACTGTATTAAGATTAAATTATAACAAACTTGCTGTTATACCCATATTTATTTGCTTCCTTTGTACTTACTTTTTTCTATATACAAGAAAAAGTAAATCATATTTACTTTTACGTCGCACAGTTTTTATATTTAATTCTTTACGAAGTTTTAAGAGCCCTTAACCACAATTAATTACTGATGGAAAAATTTCAGGTAAATGATAATTTTAACCTCAATCTCGGAGCAAACATAAAATAATTGTTTGAAACTGAAAACGTACAATTGGCTGTTAATGAAATATTTAGTTTCTAGGCTAAAAAAGTTTTTAAGATCTTAAATTTTACTTTGCAAAAATGCGCATTGGTACATATTAAAAACAATGATTTTAATGTTATGTGATAGATTATATAATAATGTCAAATTTAACAAGTGAAGTAAAAGGCTATTCAACGAACACAAAATAAAACGTTTTTGCTGTTATTCATAATTTTTTAGAAGTACTTTATTAATTGAACAAAATAAAAATGACAAAATATTATTTATGTTATTTAGAACCATTTGAAAGTTAAACTGAATATTTATTCGATCATATATAAAAAAAACCCACATTAAAATAAACTTGCAAAATTTACAAATTTTAAAAACAAAAAATTACAAAATTTCCTACAAGTCAAGCGAGGCAGTGCCCTAGTGTCTCTAGGATGAGAAAAGGCCACAAGCAGGTCAAATTAAAGAATTTCCTTTTTCTAGTTGCATAATAAGTAACTAAAAAATACAAATTCTAAAATTTACAAAATACTAGCATAAGTAACAATTTATCGTATGTGTCAGTCTTATTATTTCTATTATAGTATTTCTGTAATATAAATATTGCGTAAAAATTATTGAAAATATTTCTGATATACATAGGGGAATGATTTGGATACAAGTGAATAATGAATAAATGTAATTAAAAAATTTGTCTCAATACTGTTGTGCAGATGCGAATCCGGAAAATCTAGAGTCATAATAAATCAATAAAAAAATGTATTTCTATTTAGTTAATGAAATAAAAAAATTAACATAAACAAAATAAATACAAAAATAATTGACCAATTTATCAGAAAAAGTGGTCTCATTCTGTGTATTGCCTATGAGTACGAAAAACCTAAATCCGCAATTGATAAAAAAGCGATTTGATTTGCTGCCAGGTGGAATGATAGAGGTAGCATTATTAGTAATGAGTTAATTACCTATTTTATGGCAAATTATTTAAATAAGACAATTGATGACTATGATTCAAGTACTTTTTTTTGTTTGTGTATTAGTCTACTTGGTAATTTTGACTAAAAATTTGCATTTTTTGATGAAAACTTGGCAGTAAATATTCATTTTCACTTTTTTGTGTCTGCGTATTTCCATATTTAATATGTAGACATTTGTTTTAAGTAATCTTTCTAGTGTGATTTAATGTATTTGAAAATATTTGAGAAAGCATTCAATTGGAAATTCTAGAATATATGCAATAGTATAAAAGCGACACGCTAGAGAATGGCATATATAAGCTACAAATTTAATAATATCTTTAATAAGTATTCATCCAAATGTAATTTAAACACATTTCTTAATAATAATTATTTCTTTCTTTATTGCATACAATCATATAGTCTCTTAAGACCAAGCATTTTAAATTTATTGTTATTCACTTTTTTACATTAAGTTATAGTTTAAAAACATTTTAAATTTAAATCTACAATAATCATAATCAAGATTTGCGAATCGAATATATCAAAAGCGGTTTTTAACACATTCTTAAAAAATTATCAATTTAAGGTATGGTTAACAATAAAATAAGATTATTCTGGTCACAAGTTTTTTTTTTTTACTTAAAACAAAAACTTGAAGAGGCGAAAACAAAATAAAACTGCAAATATCAGAAAAATTGGTGTGGGAAAAACATATTGAAGTCTTCATGTGTGTTTAGTAATTGCCTATTTAAACGAAAGATATTGATCCTTTTCTTCAGATAGTGATTTTTCCCGGAAGTCGAGTCATAAAAGGTGGTAAGGGACCCAGTAACTCAGGGGAGGGGTGAATAAAGGACGTACTTCCCAAGCTCAAATCATCTGCTGATTTTCCGTAAACCGTTTATCCACACGCCGATTTCAATCAGCAAGCATTTTGAATCGTTGTGTTGTTTCATATTTAACACACTTAAAAAAAAGGGGGGGAGGGTGAAAGTAGCAGGACGAAATTTTACATTAAATAATACTTTTCTACTGCTTTCCTGTTTTAAATCTTGATTCTAATAGAAAAATTGACTTTTTAATTCTATATGAAAAATTAATTTTAAAAAGTTATTTTTTCTGTATCATTTAAGAAGGCATCATTTCTAACACTTCAAAGAATTCCATAAGCAAAAAATAATTTCAAAAATCTTATGAATCTAACTTATAAAAGAATTTCAAAGCCATTGTTTTTTTTTAATCTAACAAAATTTTTATTAATTATTATGCAAAATTCCAATACTTTTTTCCCGTGCATTATTGTGTAAAAGAAATTTCATTTTTTTTTCTTTTTAAATTCATTTTGAATTTTTTGAATAAACAGTACCAAGTAATAGAAATAATTCATAAACTTGAAAATTCACATCTCTATTTAAACTTATAAGCAAAACCGAAAATGATAGAGCACGTAAATTTTATTGCAATAACAGCGTCTTTACATATATCATTGGTCTGAGACAATTTCAGGTTTCCAGCAGATATTCTCTGTAGGATTTCAAGACCATTTACTTTCTTTTGACAGCAATCGGTTATCAATCATTGATATGCAGTTTCGTCAACTAATTGTATTAAAATTCAAGAGGATTGCTCGTTGAAAAACGTTCAGCCGATCAATGAGACATTTGCCATTAAAAAAAAAAAATAAATAAATAAATAATTCGATATTTTGCGCTTTTTATGACAGTTCTCAGGAATGATTTAATTTATTTTGTGCTTAAGATATAAAAAAAGATTTTTAGCTTTTTGTAGTAAAAAAATGAAAAAAAAAAAACTTTTTTCGTCTATTTATTATATTTTGTTTTAATCTATTTTTTTATTAATCATTTATTGCCACTGACTAAACCGGATATTTGAAGGGCAGGAATATCTTAAATGATACTCTTTTTTTGTTGTTAAGTTAAATTAAATTAAATTATTGTCTGATTTATTATTTAAAAAATTCTGCAGACGAGAGCCTTTTTTTTTATTGAAAATTATATAGATGCCTTGAGATTCATGGAGATTTCTTTCAATTAGATTACAATCTTCGATCTGGATGGTTTCATTCTACATGTGAAACTTCTGAAAAGTTAGGGATGCGTGACTTTTGTCATAAAAATGCATCGGTTTTCCAAACGAGAAGCACTGCAAACGAGTTGGGCGAATTTTTGCGTTACCCCAAATTTACGAGGGATCAAGAGTCTCTAAGGGTAGGACAGTTAAGCATCATTCAAGCCAAATGTTATCGCTTTCGTTTATTGTGCACTACTTCAAAGTCTAAGAGATTCTAAGAATAGTGAATGGGAAGACTGTTGTGTTTAGTCAAACCCCGACAGTTGATAACATTATTTTGGGAATTGTTGCTCGGAGAATTGTTTTCTTAACTTTTGATAGGTATTTTTAGCAAAAATTAGTTAGAAAATTGGCTTGACAGCTAAAAAAATGTATTAGAGTCTCATAATTGGCTATTTAGATATTAATCATCCAGTCCCTAAAACATCTCATAGCTGTTTTATCAGAATTCATTATTGTTTATAATCATTATTCTCTATTGAAAAATAATTACATTTTCGTTTTTAAATGATTCCAAGTAATGAAATATACAACTCAAAACCTTATGAATTGTACCAATGTTAATGCATATCAAATATATTTATCCAAAATTTATTTTTGTTATATACTTTTCTAATGATTTTAAAGTCTTCATAAAACTTAAAACAATCGACATTTTATCGCAATTTTTTCTCTTGTTTATTTCCACCACTTTAATTCACATTCAATGAAATTGGTATTTTCAAAAACATTCAAATGCAGCTAAAATGAACAAACAATTCTTTTAAGATATTATGCAAGAGTATTTTATTCCCCATAAATTTCGGTAAGTTTATAATGTCTAAATTTTTCTTTTAAAAAGTACGGAGAGCAGGTGATCATTGATGACATATTTAAGGAACAAAATTTTAAACATACACTAAAAATTTGCAGAATCGGTTATAAGTGAACATGATACCTAAAAACAAAAGCAACTAGATAAGTTAAATATATCCTGTAATTTTATCAAAATATATAATTGTATTAAATTTTTTAATATAATTTGTAAAAGGAGTGATTATCCGTCAGTCTGTCTATTCATGAGAGTTTGATTAATCATTTAAAAAAATGGATAAATGAAATTGCTTTGCTTTACATCATTATTACAAACATGTATCCAATTTTCGCTCCAATCTAATTGGATAGGAAGATGTGCTACATGCATACTTGATTCTATTTAACAGTATAAAGAAATACGGATACGCTGCACTGCATAAACATAACCATAAGAGAAAGTAGAGAGGTAAACACTATCATTGATCTTTACCTTAATTGCAAAGATAAATGGTAGTATTAGACTGTTAGATTGCTTTTAATTATTATAATAAAGTACCGATAAAAATTGCTTTCCAGTTTGGAACCTGCAAATTTTAAGGTTGTTACTGCCCCTGTTACTACTTATATGTGCAGTTGTAGTTTCGTTTCATAAGTAACACCCCTATCAGTAATAAAATATGAGTGAAGTAATATATAATTTTTTATTTGATACGAGTAAACAACAGATTGTTATCTCAAGGCATAATTATGAATGCTAAACTTTTGAATATTCAAAAGTAAATTATTGCCCACGCATCTTTGAAGCATTTATCTGGATTATTTTGCATTAGAATGTACATAGAGACATGGAATTATAACTCCTGCTGCACTTTACACAAGATACATCTATCTCACTTATTCATACAGTTTTATCCTTTAATGAATATTCTCATTTTCAAATCAACAAAAAAACGCTTCAAAATATTGTAAAATGAATACAGAATCTTTGAAATTCCTTTTTTTAGAAAAAAAGATTTTATAAATCTGTTGCTTTTTCTAAGAAATATATGTTCTTTGATAAACTTTTAAAAAAAAGAGTTTACGGTGTTAAAGACTTTTGCGATGTTACCAGTCTCTTAACGTTCCTAACAAAATTAATCAAAAATTCAATTCAATTTATTGATAAAATTGATGTTATGTAAACAAAAGTATTGATATATACGTGACGCCAGCATTTAGATTTTCTGTTAAAAATTTTATATATACATACATACATATATATATATATATATATATATACACACACACATTTGGATGAATTTCTGTATTGTCAAAGATGTTTCAAAAAATTCACGAGGAAAAATTTATTATTAGCAATTTATTAAAAATATCCCATTTAGTTTTAAAACAGCTTTAAAAAACACGAGCTATCATTCCGAGCAACGGTATTCTCATGCTAATTAAGCACAGAAAATTTAGTTATACGAATATCAAATGATTACAATCATGAAAATATAGTAATTAGGGTGTTTATATCGATTTAATGATATCAAATATGAAATTTCGATATCATTAAATCGATAAAAGTGTTAAATACCAGTAATTTTTTTTTTTAAATCTTTCTGCGGAGACTTGAGTACGAAAGAAATCTTGTTTTCGTACAATAAGATCAGCCGCGCAACTTCTTCCAACAATAGTCATTATCTTGCGATAAGACCTGAACAGCTCAGAACTACGACTGTTTGTGAAAGGAGAAACGTGTCTACATGTGAACAATAGGCTCCGTTTGCCGCCCCACCAGAACTATTAGTGGGAGGTCTGTTCCAAGAAATGCATCATTGTGTAAGGGACTTTCCCTATCCCTATGAATAACTGAATTCTGTTTGAGAGCTTCTATTGGATAGATCGTATCTATTGTAACTTTCTATTGTGATTGCAAGAGCTGTAGTTGAAATATCAACAATACGATACGATCATGGTAAGGGTGCGATTTGAATCACACCCTTACCATGGTGTGATTTGAATCACACCTCTCAATGAAAAGTATTGATCACTGGTATCTGTGACTTTCTGATATTGGTGACGTAATAACCGTTCAGAAAATATTCGTCATCCCTAAAGAAAAGTATGATTCAAATCCTTAACATTATCTTATTGGTTATATTTCGATTACAGCTCTTGGATCACGATACAAAGTTACAGTCGATACGATCTGTCCAATGGAAACTCATAAATAAGAATTCAATCATTCATAGAAAGAGATGCATAATCCCCAATTTTTTAATAACAAATATTTTTGCTATAGTTATTTTTAAATATTTGTTACAATGGACAGTATAGACAGATGACCCATTAACCCTACAGGTGATTGAAATCGAAGAGGTTATTCTCAATAAGCGCCTTTAAAAGAAGGAAAAAGCATTTTCTGTTTTCTCTCTATCAAAATGTCGGATTCAAAGGAACTTTTTCCGAGTCTGGGTTGCCGATGTGTAAAGGTTCACTGCACCCTCCTCCCCCCCCCCTTCGTGAGAGAACATCTGTCGTCAGATATCGCCTCCGAAGCAATAGGAGGAAAAGGAAGGATGTCCCCTGTAGGAGGACAATAAACATCAAAACAGATTTCCAACCCTAGGCCAGCCATTCTTTCCACTCCCTTAATTGAATCGCGAAAGAGAAATGAAGAAATCTGTGAATGGACCAGTTATTCAAAGAATTGCAGAATCATTCAAAATCGCATATCACTGTAATTGGTGCTATTCACAGGTAGAGATGCATAATCCCCGATTTTTTAATAACAAATATTTTTACTATTGTTATTTTTAAATATTTGTTCCAAATAACTGTTATTTTAATCACATTTTTAATAAAAAATTACTAATTAGAATAAAAAATGATTTTAATTATAATTGATATTTCAATTATCAATTTAAGTAATGGGGAGTTGTCAATTTATCTATTTCACCTAAAGTTTTAAGCTTGATTTTTTTCTCACAATCATTTAATTAATTCATTTATTGGATTAAAGCATTTACTGAAAAAATTTGAAATTTAAAAGTATCATTTTTTTTAATTTTTCACTTTATTTCTATATTCTGAAAACAGAAGGCGCCTGAAAAATGAATGCCAATAGAAAGTAACTTCTAGGGCAATCTCTATCGGATATTCATATCGTCAAGCAAGAAGTCACTGAAGTCAAGAAATCACCGTTACCACAAACTAAGCAATTATTTCACTCTTACAAACACTTCCTGTGAATAGGGATGACGAATATTTTTAGAGCGGTTATTACGTAACCAATATGAGAAAGTCACAAATACCAGTGATCAATACTTTTCAAAGGGTGTGATTCAAATCTTTAACATGATTTTATTGGTGATATTTCAACTACAGCTCTTGTAATCACGATAAAAAGTTACAATAGATACGATCTGTCCAATGGAAGCTCTCAAACAAAAACTCAGTCATTCATAGGAATATAGAAAGTCCCTTACACAATGATACATGATCTTGGAACAGACCTCCCACTAATAGTTCTGGCGGGGCGGGCAACGGAACCTATTGATCACAAGCAGACAGTTTCTCATTTCTAAAGGGTCATAGTTCTGAACTGTTCCGGTCTCATCTCAAGAGAATGACTATTGCTGGAAACAATTGCGCGGCTGTTGTCTTAGAATCCCTTAGACTTTGAAGTAGTGCCCAATAAACGAAAGCGATAAAATTTGACTTGAATGAGCGGTAACTGTCCTACCCTTAGGGACTCTTGACCCCGTGTAAATTTGGAGGAAAGCAAATATTCGCCAAACTCGTTTGCAGTGCATCTCGTTTGGAAAACCGATGCGTTTTTATGACACAAGTCTCGCATCCCTAGCTTTTCAGAAGTTTCACATGTAGAATAAAACCATCCAGATCGAGGATTAACAAGGTAATATAATTGAAAGAAATCTCCATGAATCTCAAGCCATCTACGTAATTTTCAATAAAAAAGCCTCTCTTTTGCACAATTTTTTAAATAATTAATCAGACAATAATTTAATTTAACTTAACAACAAAAAAAGAGTATCATTTAAGATATTCCAACCCTTAAATATCCGGTTTAGTCAGTGTCAATAAATGATTAATAAAAAAACAGAAAAAAATAGATTAAAACAAAATAGAATAAATAGAAAAAAAAAAGTTTTTTTTCCATTTTTTTACGACAAAAAGCTAAAAAATTTTTTATATCTTAAGCAGAAAATAAATTAAGTCATTCCTGATGACTGTCATAAAAAGAACAAAATATCGAATTATTCAGTAATTTTTTTTACTGACAAATGTCTCATTGATCGGCGGAACGTTTTTCAACGAGAATATCCTCCTGAATTTTGATACAATTAGTTGACGAAACTGCATATCAATGATTGATAACCGATTGCTGTCAAAAGAAAGTAAATGGTCTTGAAATCCTACAGAGAATATCTGCTAGAAACCTGAAATTGTTTCAGACCAATGATATATGTAAAGACGCTGTTATTGCAATAAAATTTACGTGCTCTATCAT
Organism: Argiope trifasciata; assembly: GCA_026543055.1. Classification (NCBI taxonomy): domain Eukaryota; kingdom Metazoa; phylum Arthropoda; class Arachnida; order Araneae; family Araneidae; genus Argiope; species Argiope trifasciata. The sequence goes on along the minus strand of JAPMOQ010067128.1, from coordinate 172,181 downwards.
TTTCAGTTTTGCTTATAAGTTTAAATAGATATGTGAATTTTCAAGTTTATGAATTATTTCTATTACTTGGTACTGTTTATTCAAAAAATTCAAAATGAATTTGAAAAGAAAAAAAATGAAATTTCTTTTACACAACAATGCACGAGAAGAAAGCATTGGAATTTTGCATATTAATTAATAAAAATTTTGGGAGATTAAAAACAAAACAATGGCTTTGAAATTCTTTTATAAGTTAGATTCATAAGACATCTGGAATTATTTTTTGTTTATGGAATACTTGGAAGTGTTAGAAAAGATGCCGTCTGAAATGATATAGAAAAAATAACTATTTTAAAACAATTTTTCAAATAGAATTATAAAACTAAAAAGTCAATTTTTCTATAAGAATTAAGATTTAAAATGTGAAAGAAGTAGGAAAGTATTATTTAAAGTAAAATTCCGTCCTGCCACTTTCCCCCCACCCTCTTTTTTTTAAATGTGTTAAATATGAAACAAAGCAACGTTTTAAAATGCTTGCTGATTGAAATCGGCAAGTGTGGCTAGAAGGTTTACAGAAAATCAGCAGATGATTTGAACTTGAGATGTCCGTCTTTTATTCACCCTTCTTCTGAGTTACTGGGCCCTTTACCACATTTTATGACTCGACTTCCAGAAAAAAACACTATCTGAAAAAGAGGATCAGTATCTTTAGTTTAAATAGGTAATTACTACACACACGTGGATGCTTCAATATGTTTATCCCACACCACTTTTTTTGATATTTGTAGTTTTATTTTGTTTTCGGCTTTTCATGTTTTTGTTTTAAATTTTAAAAAATTGTGATCCGAATTCATTTTATTTTATTGCTAACCATATCTTAAATTGATCATTTTTAAAGAATATCTTAAAAACCGCTGCATATATATTTGATTCACAAATCATGATTGTGATTATTATAGATTTAAATTTAAAATGAAATATAACTTAGATGACGTAATGTAGAAAAAATGAATAACAATAAGGCTAAAATGCATGGTCTTAAGAGACTATATGATTGTATGCAATAAAGAAAGTTAATAAATTATTCTTAATAAATGTGTTTTAATTTCATTTGGATGAATACTTATTAATGATTTTATTAAATTTGCCGCTTATATATTCCCTACTCTTGCGTTTCGCTTATATATGCCATTACACATATTCTAGAATTTCCAATTGAAGGCTTCCTCAAGTATTTTCAAATACTTTAAACCATTTTAGAAAGATTACTTAAACATGTCTACATATTAAGTATGGAAATACGCAGACACAAGAAAGCGAAAAGGAATATTTATTTCCAGGTTTTCAGCAAGAAATGCAAATTTTTAGTCAAAATTATCAAGTGGACTAATATACAAAAGAATAAATGGTACATGAAACATAGTCATCCACTGCCCGAAATAATTTGCTTTAAAATATGAAAGAAATTCGTTACTATTAGTGCTAACTCTACCATTCCACTAGAATTCCACCGGGCAGCAAATCCAATTCGGTTTTTAATCAATAGTGGATTTAGGTATTTCGTAGTCATAGGCAATCGCCTAAGGCAATATATAGAATGAGACCACTTTTTCTAATAAATTCGTCAATTAAATTTCATATTTATTTTGTTTAGGTAAATCTTTTTTATTTCATTAACTAAATAGAAATATATTTCTTTTTATTGATTTATTAAGACTCCAAATTTTCCGGCTTTCACATCTTTGCACAACAGTATTGAGAAAAATTTTAAGTGTCAACAAATATTTTATTAAATAAGTGAGCATAATGAAAAATATAAGAAACTAACTTTGACTGACACACATGATAAAGTGTTACTTGAGCTGGTATTTTGTAATTTTTAGAATTTGTACTTTTCAGTAACTTATTATGCAACTAGAAAAATGAAATTCTTTAACTTGACCTGCTTGGGGCCTTTTCTCATCCTAGAGACTCTAGGGCATTTGCCTTGCTTGCCTTATCGGAAATCTGCTACGGTTTTAGTAATAGAACTGTAATGCAATTTTAATCGCATTTCAGAGCAATGCATAAACATATTACGTTATCCATTCTTAAAAATTATATATATATATATATATATATATATATATACACACATATACATACACTGATGGAAAATATCCCAACTCCAAGAAAAAATTATTGTACAGTAATGAAATTTTAGGAATACATTTGTCTTGGTAACATATTTAATTGATTAAAGTTTCAAGATCACAGGTAGAGCCATTGACGAGAAGAGCCCTTTCAAATGTGAATTGTTGGTACATTAGTAACCGGTGTAACCACCAGAATTTTGAATGCAAGCATACAAACGTGCATGCATTGTGTCGTACAGGTGTCGGATATCAGTTTGTGGGATGGAGTTCCATGTCTGTAGCACTTGGGCGGTCAATGAAGAGACGGTTAATGCTGATTGTGGATGACGCTGGAGTTGACGTCCCATCAGTGCTCGATTGGAGAAAGATCTGGTGATCTAGCAGGCCAAGGCAACATGTCGACACTCTGTAGAGCATGTTGGGTTACAACAGCGGTATGAGGGCGAACGTTATCCTGTTGGAAAACACCCCCTTGAATGCTGTTTATGAATGGCAGCACAACAGGTTGTATCACTAGACTGACGTACAAATTTGCAGTCAGGGTGCGTGGGATAAACACGAGAGTGCTCCTGCTGTCATACGAAATTGCTCCCCAAACCATAACTCCAGGAGTAGGCCCTGTGTGTCAAGGCCGCAGACAGGTCACTAGCAGGCGTTCACCTGGCCTCCTTCTAACCAACAAACGGCTATCACTGCAACCAAGGCAGAACCGGCTTTCATCAGAAAACACAACAGATCTCCACTCCGTCCTCCAATGAGCTCTAGCTAGACACCGCTCACGTCGCAAACGGCAGTGGTTTGGAGTCAGTGGAATGTACTGTACAGGGCGTCTGGCTCGGAGCTGTCCTTGAAGTAACCGATTTGTAACAGTTCGTTTTGTCACTGTGGTGCCAACTGCAGCTTGAATTTCAGCTGCAGACGCAGTACGATTAGCCACAGAAATACGCCGAATACGACGGTCTTCCCTCTCAGTAGTACCATGTGGCCACCCGGAACCTGGTCTTCTTGAGGCAGTACCTTCCCTTGACCACTGCCGCCAATATTCATGCACAGTGGATACATTCCTGCCAAGTCTTTCAGCAATATCGCGGAAAGAAAACCCACCTTCTCGTAGCCCTACAACAAGACCTCGTTCAAACTCAGTGAGCTGTTGATAATGGCTTCTTCGTCTTCTCAGAGGCATCCTTGACTAACATTAACCCACTACGTCAAATCTCAACTGTAAATAATGATCACGAACCTTACATCGCTTATTTAAAGCAAACCTCATTTGCATGTTCATAGTGTCGCTACTGGCGCCACACTTACGCGCGTAGCTCGAAATTTGAATCGACGTCATCTTTCAGATGTATAAACACGCCTACCAAATTTCATTTATCTAGCACAGCTCCTTCCTAGTGTTGGGATTTTTTTTCCATCAGTGTATAGACCCTGTAAAAAATTATAAAATTAGTTACCCTTAGAATAGTCCATTATTCGAATGATTCTTAATTCTATAGAAGAAATTAATGGTTTCTCGTTAAACGATCTTTGAAATCACATCCATGAAAGCATGTATTTTGTATGAGAAGAGTTTGCATGATAACAATTTGCTCAAAATATACTAAGTAAAGAAGATCACAAGATCTCTTTGTCGTATAACACGTGGAAAATAATCAACTGAAAATAAAAAAGAAATTTTCTTTTTATTATTATAAAATTGATGATTCTCTGGTTAATGTACCATGAAACCTCATGAAAAACACTAGACAATACTTCGTTATTAAAAACCGCAGAAATGTGAGATAATTATCAAGAACTGTAACTAGAAATGTAAGTAAAATGAATCTCAAGTTTCCGCAGGATGGATATTTTCAATTTGAAATACTAAAAAAACGTATTGAAAGATATATATATATATATATA
>JAPMOQ010067128.1:79861-152450 GCA_026543055.1 Argiope trifasciata | reverse complement strand
ACGAATAATATATATTACTGAACTGTTAAGTTTCTAAAGCGAAAATAAATGACTCTTCATTTAGAAATATTTGACATTACTTTAAAAAAACTAAATGAGCTTACCCTGCTATGCGGAGATGGATAAAATCCTTCACGATGTATTGCATTTAACCATTTCTTTTTAAGCTCTTCATTTTTAGGAAAGGCAAAAACACTTACTCTTGGGCCATTCCTGTAATTTCCTTTACAGTTTGGAACACAACAGATCAGAGGCATTTCTATTCCTGATATTTTGTAAATCCAAATGCAAATGATTTTCAGTATATCCAATTTTTCTTGCAAATTAGAAAAAGCGCTTCTTGTTTACGCAAACACAGAAGGACCACTGGCTAAAAAATGGCGTGGGTGGGGAAGAGTTCGTTTCTTATCAGTGAAACTTGAAGAGGGTGAAATTCTTCCCTCGGCCCCCAAAATTACTCCCACATCCTGTAACCTCTCGGAACGACGTCATCAATTTCTGTGACGTATGTATTCTGGCCTTGTTATCGGAAGTCGTGCCCAGACTCGGAAAAAGTTCCTTTGAATCCGAAATTTTGATAGAGAGAAAATAGAAAATGCTTTTTCCTTCTTTTAAAGGCGGTTATTGATAATAACCTCTTCGATTTCGATCTCCTGTAGAGTTAATGGGTCATGTGTCCCCTCCGGAGTAAACGGGTTGCTTTTCTTTTATGGTTTCGCCTCGCCCGAACCCCAGAGAAGGCTTTTAATCGCATTTATTATTTTTTCTAGAAAATTATTTCGTCGCTTCTATAGGAGAAAATATTGCATTAAATATTAAAATTCTAGATAAATAAATTGCAAATAAGATATCTGCTGACTAATTTAGTGCATTAAACAAAACATTTATTAATTTTCAATTATATTTAAAATTAAATCAGTTTCTCAATTATTACTGAAGCTGTGAATTAACTGATAAAACTTGAACACAACACTGTGAATTTTATTTTATTTTTATAATTTTGTCTCATCAATTTTGATAAGATTTAACAATTTATATATAATGTATTAAAGATCCTAATTGTTTATATGTTCTTTTTAAAAATGTTCACATTTCTTTGTGCATCACGTGGAAAACAATTCTCTGTTGTTTTTTAAATTAAAAAAACTCTTAAATTTTTTATAATAATATACTGATGCCATAGAAATCGGATATAATTTTTATTCCTGACATAGTTTGAACTGTTTGTAATATAAATTACTATTAACGTTTTTCCATTATATTGCCGATACTTAGCATTTAAATTGAAAATTTTTCCCCTGATAATTTCAATTCCTTATTGCAGAGTATTATTAAAAAAAAATATGCTTAATTTTTTTAGACATTCAATAGCTGGATTATAAAAACATTTTTTTTCTCCAAAATAATTTGCTAATAAGTAAATGATCAGATTTAAAACAATTATTGAGACTAGATATGGTTTACTTAGAATTCCATGCATAAAACTTGATTCAAAAATATTACGTTAAAAAGTTCTTAACTTTATTTTTGAAGATCGTTTTTCTGTATGTCATTCTCGATAATCAGCACTCGTTATTAAGTATTAGTATCTTTAGTAGAAATTGAATTAGATTATCTTTGAGAAATGCTTAAAATTAAATCTAGAATTCCTGACTTTTTTATGAAGCTTTGTTTTATTTCAATGCAAATATTTTCTGAATAATTTGAGTGTCCAGTCATTTTTCTGTGGACTGAAGTAAAGGTATAAACACTTTAATATTTCTGTTATTTGAATGTACTGAAAAACTAATTATTATTTTGAGACATTTTACGAATCTCCTTCCATATTTCAAAATTATATTACTAACTTTTACTGAATGATTATTTATAAAGTATAAATCAATCTTCATAAATAATTACAAATAATGTTGAAACGGAGAGTTTACTTAAACATCTGAACAGAATTGTAGTTTAGCAGGAAAATATCAAGTATGAAAATTTAAAATTGAATGAAAAAGTAGGAAGTAACATTTCGTCTTAGGCTCAGAATATCTTCATTACGCCACTGAGTGATACAAAACATCAAGTAATTCTTAGTTCAAATATTTATCTTCATTTAGATGGACTCAACTATAAGCATACATAAATATGAAGTTGTAAATTTTTTTCCGAAGATTTTTTTAGCTGTTTAGAACCAAAAAAGCATTTCCAAATATTTTTTGTTCTGAAAGCCAATATTATTTATTAATATTTATTTATTTTTATTTTTATTGGTCAAAAGAATGAATCATTTATTTTCCAAAAGAGAGTTTTTGCTGTAATTGTAATTAATCATTTGTATAATTTTAAGGATGAAACGAAGTTTTGCTTATTTTCTATCAGAATTTATAATCTTATAATTTTTTTTTCTATCAGAATTAGCTAATTTTTAATATTTTTCTCTAAGGAGAGTCTTCTTTTCCTTCATTTCTTTTTTATTCTGAAGAAAGCCTATCCCACATTTTATTGTTATTGAAATGAAAGTAAAATGTGCCTTGCTTTATTTTGAAGCCCCGAAAAAACTTTTAAGCTTTAATTCATTTTGGTTTCAAAGAAACTTCAATTTACTTTGAAAAGAGTAATGTTTATCTGTGGGAAAAAAATTTTGGTTTAAATATTAACCAGGCAAACACCCGATTTCTTTCTCTTTCTCAAAGATTTTTTTTGGGTCAAAGATCAAAGGGTCAAAGATCAAAGCTTTGATTTTTTGGGCTCTGAAAAGAGTCGTTTATCTAAGTGGAGTTTTATTTCATTTTTTTCTTCTAAAAATATCTATTTTTTATTTAGTTGGTTTGCTACAGTAGTAACTTTTATTCCAAATAAAATTTAGTTATTTCTTACTAAACAGATTTTTTTCCTATGTTGCTCTTAAATTTTAATTCAGATACTCAAATTTTTGCCTTGCTGAAATGTTTCAGTTTCACTTTGAAATTTGTAAGAAAAACCTTTATTTGTATTGTAATAAAATTATTCTTGGTTTCAGGAGTTAGTTCCATTCAACAATATTGTATGATACTTCATGGAACGATCTTTATCAATACAAAGAACATCTGATCCATTGTTAGACTATTATTGCAGAGCGATGTAAATTGGGAGCTTTTTGCAAATTATCGGTAAAATGAAGACATCAAAGAACGTCGGAAAACCACAAGTGAGGCAAAATGCTCCAGACTGAAGGCATGCACAGGGTTGTTTGTGAAATCAGAAACTCACTGATTGTGAACAATGTGAACCAACAACAACAATGGGAGGAGAGCTCTTTTTCTGGAACGTGCATCTACGGTTAAGATTTCCCCTATGCAAAATTGAATTCCTGTCCGGGAGTTTCCATTGGGCAGGCCGTATCAATCGTTATTTTCTATCTTTATCCAGGACCTGTAATCGAAATGTAACCAGTGAAATCATATTAAGGATTTGAATCTCACATCTCTTCGAAAAGTATTGATCACTGGTATTTGTGACTTTTCGATATTGCGTACATGATAACCGTTAGTAAAATATTCTTCATCCCTATATACAATTGTAAAAAATATAAGAGAAAAAAGCACACCATATAATTCGCAAGAACCACACACTTTCAGCAAAGAGGGATTGCAGCTGCAAGGTGTGCTATCCTGTAACATCCTTTCCGCCTTGCCGCTAGCAGTAGTCATAAAATTCAAAGAGTTCACGAGGCTTGGCCTTGCTCAGAAGGGGTTATTTATTTGTAAGACAAAGTAATTTCTCTTTAATATAAACCCAAAATCGAAATAATGCAACCTAAGGATTTCATTCTGTATCAAAAATTTTTCATTTGTAATTAATCTCAGAAAACTTTCTGTGCCTGCAATATATCGAGATATAGACATTTCTTGCATTTCCTTCTCTTATTTTTTGCCCTCTTCCACCTTCTTTTCTTTTTTGACCCGTTTTTCATGGACATCACTGATAACTTGAAATTGAAGTTTATTATTGCGGCTGAATTAATTATTGACGTCTATGTTCATTCCGATCTCGTTATTTCTTTGGCTTGTAAATGTTATTTTCACAAGGTTAAATTTTTATAGATCAAGTTGGACAAGCATTCACAAATATCGAACCAAACACTACATTCAAATTTACCTATCTGTCTGTTTATCTATCTGTATGGAGAGAAAGAGTACAGTAAATGGATTGATACTGCTGCTATGGTGTCAACGCTCGGATTATGTATCTTCAGGTCTTTTCTTTTAATGCTGACTCACTATTTAGAAATTATGCAATTTACTGATTTTGATCACATTTTTAGCAAATTTTTAGAAATCTGACATATATATCTATCGTATATTATCAATACTAATTGTTTTTTCAGTAGTAATGCAAACATTATTTTAATTGTACATTTGTATTTTGTATAAAAACTTTTACTTCTAATATGTATGTTTGCTGTCTGTGTATTCATTACTAGCGTCTCAATTTCAACGTGATCCCTACGGGATGGGCGAGTCCATTATAAGCTGTACTTTTCATAGGTAGGGACGTGGAATCCAGAGGGGCCAGGGATAACGTTGTCTTTTAAATGTTGAGTTGTATCTCAACACTTTTCCCGGCGTGTTTGTATTGTGCATGGGTACGTTTCCCGAAGGAGGTGCCGACATATTAGCTTAAAACATATATATCAGTAACCTTTCGTCTTATTTAATGGATATATTTTATACAAATACCATTTAATCATATTATAAAATCATTATTTAACATAAATTCTGTTTTATATTTTATAAGCTTTCCGACAAGCAAGCTGACGAATGTTTCCAATTTTGCATCATCTTCAAAAACGGTGATTTACTGATTTGGAATTTTTTTTTAAAAAGTAATATGATAACATATTCATTTACAGAAAAACTTCTGAAAAATATGGAATCATATTATTCATTATCATCTAATATGCACTGTTGCTGCAAAAAATAAAAAGGATGTATCTCTTGGAACTTTATATGATTGTATGAATATAATATCCTTATATTTATGGAAAAAAATTATTTTGCTAATGGTTATATTTGCCTTCACACTTCAAGACGATCATACGTCTATTTTTTATTATTCCTAAACCTAACACTTCTATTTGTTTCAATATGTTACCATGAACTGAAAAAAAAATGTGGAAGAATTTTGTAGAAGTATATTCTAGAATGTTATTAGATTCTAGAATGTTATATAATTTCTGAGAAGATATACTATAGTTTAAATATATAATTTTTTCTTATAGCTTTCTTTATTTTTTTGATTCTGAAGTTGTAATTATAGTAGCCATGGTTTTCATTTGCAATATTTTTTTATATTATACATTATCTTGTTTTAATAAAGTTTACACATTCTGCTTAGTATTTTATGCATAGTTTGTACATTTATTATGTGTCTTTATTCATTGCAAAACCTTCTTGAATAATGTCAATTCCTTTCATTAAAATGTTACACTATAAATATGAGCAAAATATATCTATTTAATAGACATAAATAATAAAAATTTATTTAGCATTTTAATTTAGTTACATGTTAAACAATTTGCTATTTTTATTATTTGATTTCTGAAAGTCGTGTAGTAAAATATTCTTCATCCAAGGTGTCTTATATTATGCAGTGTCAATGTTTGTTGGACTAACTCGGTCAAATATTCATTTATGAATTTTTTTCATTCTTATGACTTATGAGGATTACATATATAATTCTGTAAATAAGTAGCCAATTGCGTTTTTTTAATCATTAATCATTTACCAAAGAAATTTTTAACAGGCATTCAGCTAAGTGTAGATTGTGAGTATACCAATCTGAAAATATTCTTTGCCATTGTAACATTCTTATATATTATGTGAATAAATATTTTTCCTATAGCTGTAACTGAGCATGCACAATGGTTCCTATGTTTACTGATAATATTGTAATTGTCTATGCTTAGACATTTTAGTATTTTGGTTCCTTTAATGATTTCAAAGCAAACCTAATGAAAACCATTATATTATTTTCTTAACTGACTCACAAAAATGAGCTTGTAAGTAAATATTTAAAACATTTAAATCAAATTACTTCCATTCAATTTACTTTGTACCTTGACTTTTCAAACTTGCTATAACTTTATTTCTAGAGTGTCCATCCAACTTTTAACATTTATATTTTAAAAAACGATAAAGTAAATATTATAAATTTACAGAATTGTAATATTTATAAAAAAAGAAAATTATTTGTATAAATACTTATAAAAATAGAACATATTAATAACATAACAAAAATACTGAGAACATATTTTTTATACATATATTTTCATTATATTCTTTTAATTTTTTTTTCTGTCTCTTAAAGTATAAGGCTTAATAGCTTAAATTAAGTTTTTCAAATGATGAAATATATTTTATGCTTTTACAAAATTCTTTGTTTCTGATAAAACTGCAGTGTTATATTTTTTATTGATTGAGTACAATATACCAATGTAGAAACTGAATTGCATCCGAGAAAAAAAAATAATAATTTTGCCTTGAAAAATTAAGATCTGTTTTTAAATTAAGTTAAAAAAGTATTTCATATGCTATATTTAATAAAAAGTTGATTGCTGTAGATTTTTTATTAAAGATTATTTAAATTTATTAAATTAAAAATTTCTGTAACATATCTATAAACTATCCTTAAGCTATTGTCTAGTTTACTTAATTCTGTAGAGCTGAAGTTCTACTGATTAACTGGCTTATTTAGCATAATTATAATACATAAACCAAAATATAGTTTGTAACATTTAATCAAATAATAGAATTGCAACTCATCATGCACAGAGCTGTCTGTAATGTCTATGTAAATATCTTTGTTTGCATTATCTAATCCATAAAAATATTTTTTTTAAAACTCATTTTTTATATTGTGCATGTTTTTTTTGTTTTTTTTGTCATTACTATATTTAACTGAAACCTAAATTAAAATAAATTTTCATTACTTTGGAAAGAAAAATTCTCTCACTGAATAAAATTGTTTTGGTAATTGAAACTAATTTATTCTTAAAATAGTTTATATGATTGCTAGTACACTAATGTAAACGTCTTTAAACAATTCGCTAATTTTTTTTAACAACATTAAAGAGTTTTTAGAAAAATATAATTAAAAATTATAGATATTCACTGAATCATTATTGATACCTTATTTTTAAGTTTATGCCTTAATTCATATATTTACATTATCATTGAAATATAAATTATTAAAAATCAATCATTCAAAAATATACTATTGAAACAAATTTATTTTATTAAATATGAATGATACTCTTAATAGATTTTTCAGATGAAGTTCTGTAAGAAATAAAACAGCTTTCGGTAAGAAAAATTAACTCAGCTTTTCACTTTTCTTCTTTTTTGTGAATTTCCTTTGTTTTGAGATATTTGTATTTGCTGGCGATTTGCAGCTTTCCGGTAATGCATTTTGTAAATATGCAGCACTATTTGAGGCAACAGACATATCGAAGCAGGCATTAAGTACTTTTATCTTTTCTTCCACATCTGGAAGAGGGTATGATGAATCCCAGTTTTAAGCTTTTACAAGTACTTCTTGTAGCTGACTCACTATGTTATTTTTTCTGCTATTGAAATCTTTACTGCTTTCATTTTGTAAATGGGATATGATTGCAGATTTTTTAATTTCTGTTATTTTTGGATCATTTTCAATAATTACTAAATTATCCTCAGTGTCTAAATTTTCTTGGTTTTGTATTACTTCAGATTCTTGAATAATAACATCTTTGGATTTTTGGCATATATAATGAATGTGTTTACATATTATAAATCGAATGCTGTAGTCGATGCATGTACATGCCATCATGTGTATGCAAATGTGGCATTCATCACATCTAATGGGGCATTCACACTCATCTTTTAATTTTTCTATATCATATGACATAAGTGATCCGCCATTCTGCTTTGTGATAACAGTTTTTTTTCCATCTTGTAAAATGCATATTCATCACCCATTTCGTTACTGCTTCTGTGGCGTTTTCTGATTAGGGTGACTTTAGATGTTAATTTCCCTCTTTCCATGGAAATTACTCTAGAAAGGAGCTTTTTAGCTACTGCATTAATCACAAGGGATATAGCCTTGTCCAATCTTTTCATAATTTTTCCATCGCCTTCCTCGTACTTAAGCTGACGATGCCATCTTTCTAATTTCATGTTCGTATTGATTTGCAATCCAATTCTATGGCAGTATGCCCATTCCTTACATCTATTTTTATAATTACAAATAAAATATTCGACAAATTTGATTTCTTTATCTTTAAAAGATGTAACAAAATTATTTAAAAGTTTTTCAAAAGTTGGGATATCTATTTCTGTCATCAAATTCTTTAAAATATTTTTGATAACTGTTCTATTTTCAAAGTTTTTTACTTTGGAATTGATATTTGCAGTCCAGTTTTTATTAATGTGCCAACTGCATAGTAAATGTCTGGGGCTATCATGGAATACCTCTTTCCATGCGTTTGTAAATGAAGTTGTATCATCTGTCATTATGACATTTGTTCTTAGATTTGGCAATCGCTCTTTTATGGCTGCGAAGAAAGGCAGAAGAATGTCACAAGACATTCTTGAAGCAAACAGAGTTGCTGCTGGCAATCCTTCATGATTTTCATCATGAACCATTATTGTCAATAGTTCAAACCCATATTGATTAGTTCCGTGTGTTGAATCCATCATGACGCAGCTGCTACCATATAGCTCCAAAAGTTTTTGTTGAGCATCATTCATCATTCCCAAGAGGAAATCTTTTTCTTTCACCATAGGGAAGTCTGCTAAAATGTCTCCTACTGCTTTGTAAACTAGTACAGGATTATCATTATCCATTCTCATTTTTTTAACGAACATATCTACAGATGTTGCATCATCAGGATGAAGAAGATGATCACCAATTCGAAAGTCTCTGCAAATATTATGTAGATCTTTCCTAGTTGTAAGGCTTAATTTTTTTTGGGGGTCAAAATTCTGCCTTGTATCATTCAAAATTTTGGTCAAAGGAACACCAAGAGCTAGACGTGCTGCAAGATTTATTCTATCTTCTTTCGGTAAAGGCAGCTTTCCTGTTTCCAATTGATGTCCAATGTGAATTGACTGGTACTGAACATCTATTTTAGTGACCTCTTCAACAGTTTGCATTGTCACTTTTATTATTGCAGGACATGTGGAACCACATTTAATCGAACCAGATGTTTTCATATGTCTGACTTTGTCTTTTTTTGGTTGATAATAACCACTTCGATTACATATATAGTAGGTTATTTTGCCATTTTCTATATCATAGGAGTTTCTATGTGTAAAAAATGACTGGTTTTCACACTCGAATTTTTTTTTCCAGTTCAAGAAGTCTTCTTCTTTGTAAAAAGTTTCACTTGCAAATTTTAGTTCAATGGAATGCTGGCTTTGAAGATGTTCTTGTAGTTGGGAAATTTTGCAAAAGTTTTCATTGCAGAGTCCACAAGTTTGACTTGCTTGCGCTGTTGTAACCTTTTCAGGATGCAATCTTTTCATATGTCTCTTATAATTTCCCCTTGTGCTGAATGAAATATTGCAGATTTCACAAACAAGCTTGGGCTCATCACACTCTATAAATGGTCGTTTTTTCCCTATATTTTGTTTCGTAGTCATTTTCACTTGCACACTGAAATCGTTGTTCCAACAGAAATGAAGAAGATTGTGTTTTAGAATTTCTTTAAAAAAAAAAAAGATAAAACGGAATAATTGAAAGGGACTCCTGATTGGCCCTTTTCTCCATTGATGATCATCTGCTAGCTATATACCACTAAAAGACTCGGCATTCATGGAATAGAATATCATTCCTCCCCCAATCTTTATTGATACTGTGATAACTAAATCGATTAGTTATAAGAGAAGACATTAGTTCATTGCTGTACAGGAGGTCCATCTGGGCAGCAGTAATTGGCTTTTAATGAGAGCAAAAGAGAGGGACCGAGCGTACCTTTTTTTTGTGTGTGTGTGAAAAATGTCCCATTTTTGTCCGATAATTAGTTTAATGACAAACCTTCTTTAAAAACTAGTAGATGATTAGTATTTTGTAGCTCATGTTCAACTAATCGGTGTTTTTCCTTATCACTTAATAACTAGTTATTCAGACATACAGGGGGTGATGAATAGTTTGATTGTTAAAGAGGAAGGAAAGGATAAAAACCTTTTCAGCGGAAGTAATAAATCGAAAACGTTATCATCTAATTATTTTGTGCCTTCAGCGCAAAACTGATAGCGGCAAAATGGTTATCTTTCTCACTTTTAAATATTTTGGCTTGATACAATTGGAAATAAAATTCAAATATTTTAAGAACAAAAATAAGTGTTTGCAACAGTATCATAAATGAAGAAATTTAATCAAAAACCAAATAATTTTATTTTTCTTATGGTCGTAAATTTATCGGGTTCTCAGAATTGGACTTAAATCTTTTCAGAGCTTCAAAAATTAATATTAAAAAATTTGTCATGTTCATTTTTAATAATAATGAGATGCATCAAAAATATTTTTTTTTTATTTGTATGTATGTAGGGAAGGAAGAAAACAAAATTTTTGATTGGAAATTCGAGAGTAAATTCAAAAAACGCTTCGGACTCCCCCCCCCCCCGTTTTATGTATATGTAAGTTTAAAATACATAAAAACAAACAAAAATGAAGTTGAATAATAAGTATACGTAAAATATGTAAAAAATTATTGCACTTGTATTAACACATTACTAGGATAAAAACAGTCTTAATTTTTTTCCCACTTCATACATAACTTGATTCCATTCATAGAATAATCAAATATTTTTTTAAGTGGACTAATATTTTTATATACTACTACTAAGATTGGATTAGTTTTTTAAAATGAAATTTGTTTTCCCTCTATATATAATGGAAAACATCACTAACAAACACATTTCACATTGAATTTTTTTTTTATTATACCTATTGAACTGTGGAATGAATATTTTTATTTTTAAAAAGTATATTCCTCCTTACGTATAATAAGTTACGTTACTATTCAGAAATCCCAATCGTTTTCATTATTTCTTCATGTAGTTAATCGCATGATTTTTGCCCATTATTGAATGTCGAAAGAAATATTCTACTTAATATCAGCAATTTCAGGAAACAAATAAAAAAAAGTGAATTTACAGTACTTCAAATTTAGAAAATAGAATGAAAGGGTTATTTACATTATTAAGTTTATAATTACAATACACAGAGTAAGTAAGAATGTTTAATTATATTAATTTCATAATTTTAATGTTAAGTTATTTGATACTCATTGATTTAAACATATATCTAAACAATTTATCCGAAAACAAATACAACCAATATTCTTGTTGAACAAACTGTTCGCCTGATGTGACAAATATGAATATATATATATATATTATGAAATGCTTAATAAAATAATGGAACAGACAATAAAAAATATTATAATATGCTTTATTATTGCATAGTATTCCCTCATCATTTGTTAATCCATTTTTTTTGTTTATGTTTGATTACATGTTTCCATAATAAATATATATTGCTTTTTTACTGCATTGAATTTTATTACATATTAAACATTTTACACCATTTGTGAGCTATGTCTGTTAAGTAGATTACATCTCAAAAAGCAATTTGCTTCTGTAGGCCCTTCTAAATTTAGCTTTCAGTTTTCTTTGCGATTCAAGTGAACTTGCTAAAGTCATTATTTTTATCATGATTTCATATATTATTTGATAAATATAAACATGAAAATTTCATTAAAACTTTAGTAATGTGTTAAGTTTTATTATCATTTTAATAAGAGAAAGATTAAGATTTAGGTGAGAAAATTTTTGACAGATCATATAAAACCTATTCTCATGATAAGGAATATATACATTATTCCTTTTTTTTTTTGTTTGCGATTCTCATAATGAAACCAACCAAAATTTTTCAAATTAATAAGTATTGCAATTATTTACAAAAGTAAGATGGCACATTTACTTCATTCCCAAACGCTGCAAATATGATTTTATGTCACCGAAAGAAATTTTCACTGGCACATTTATTAACATTTTACAATTGCATAACACTGATAATTGATGTATTTTATTATTCATCACT
Organism: Argiope trifasciata; assembly: GCA_026543055.1. Lineage (NCBI taxonomy): Eukaryota > Metazoa > Arthropoda > Arachnida > Araneae > Araneidae > Argiope > Argiope trifasciata. The sequence goes on along the minus strand of JAPMOQ010067128.1, from coordinate 140,345 downwards.
CTAAAACCTACCTTGTTATGATATTAATGTATTATTTAGTCAAAAAAATTGTGTAATACAGTGCTAAGTATTATTTATTTTCTTTAATTTTTATTTCATATGTTGATACATTTGTTTAAATTATACCATCAAACCAATAAGAATTTGATATTTCAATTTTTCCTAGTGTTATTGCTTCATTCAACATTAACTTATTATTTAATTATAGAATTTTCAGGATATTATATTCATATTCTTAAGCATGAAAAATAATAACTGCTGCCTGATTTAACAGGTAAAATAATTCTTTCTGAACTATAATTTATTTGCTCCAAGTTTTATTTTTCTTGTATGAGTTTTTAAACCTTAATTTTGCCACATTTTAAAAAATTAGTGTAATTAAACTGTAAGGTGACCATAAAATAAATTTTCCCCATTTTTAGACATCTGCAATTAAATAGAATGAAACTAAATTTCATTAATCTGCTTTAAAGGGGGGAAAAGTTTACAAATGGAAACATAATTGATAATAGAAATAGAACATTAAAATTTCAAAGCTGATGTGGAACATTTTTAGTATGGCTTTCCTTCCTTTATACCATTTTTGTACTAGCATTTTTTTTTTTTTTTATTTCTTGACATTTAATTCACAGTTGTCATCCAAAAAGGAAATTTACTTTACCTTTCTATATTTCAATTGATTATCGACAATGTAATAAAGCATTATTGATTGACTCGCATTATGCAGAATAGTTTAATATCACTTCTGTTTCAATTATTAACTGGAAAATAAAGTGGTTTCATTTTTTAAAAACAGATTTATTCTTTAACTATATTCAGAATGTCAATAACAGGCTGTTGTATTATGAATATTCTGAACAACTTTTTAACAAAAAGACCATAATATTAATCTTTTGAAATATACTGAGAAAGCTGCAAATATAAACATGAAATTCTTCATGACATGATTCCTTATCAACTAGAAAAATAAATCTTAATTTAAAGAAAAACATTATTAAAAAAACTTATATATCCTCCAATACATTCGTAGAAGTTACATCTTAATACATTTATGTACCTGAATATAAATTTGTACTTATCATAAGAAAATTTAAATGGTTCAATGTTAAAAAATATTATAAAATACAATTCTTTGCAACTTTAAATTATGAACAGGTGTTATTCAAATGTTATTTTCAAATAATACTAATTAAATTAATAAAACACTTTATCAAATGCAAATATTTAAGCATAATTACAATTGTGTAATAAATTACATATGATTAATTTGTTACAAATAAAAAATTACCAATAAAACATGAATTGAAGTATAGTTTTATTTCATGTAGTAAAAAGGTTCATCATATTTTTATAATTCATTAACAAGATTTGTCCATTAAGTAATAAAACTCTGTTTTATTTGTTAGGAGAATAACTTGTAGTCACAAAAATTTTTGAAATTTACAATATAATATAGCAAAGTAAATAATTAAACATTAATAAAATCAGAATCCATATAAGAAAATTATTTACTGAATAAATGCTTGACTTGATTTACAATGAATATTACAATATATGCCTACTTACCATATCTATTATAACACTATGATTAGAGTAGGAAATAAACTTTGAGATGAAGTTATTTTTACAGTTAATATTTAATAAAACTATGTTTCTAAATTTATATACAAGTTTCTTTAATTTACTTTTTAAATAATAAAGATGGCCTAGTCATAAAATTTTGGTTATAAGTCTTCTACTCATAAATCAGGTTATTTAAATTCAATAAGTTATTTCATTCCTTAATTTATCTTTACAACAATTTAACATATATTTACTTAAAACTACAAAACACAAGAATAATATAATGTAAAAAAAAAATCAACATGAAAGAGATGGATAATGATTTGTTTTATTTACATATTAGGACACTTAAATATCAATACTACATTACTTTATCATTCATTTTGTATTTAATACAATTATGTATGATCCGGTCACGAAATGCAACACAAGAAAAAATTTGAATACTGCAAAACAACAATTCCAAATATAAGAAATAGTTATCTTTTAAAGACATTCAAAGAGGGGTAAACTAAATCCATATTCACATGCTAAAAAAACAACGTTTTCCTTCGTGCTCAGCGAATAACGATTCATCTGAACCGGGAAAAGCGTTGAGCTACAACTCAACATTTAAAAGACAACGTTATCCCTGCTGCCCCTCTCGATTCAACGTCCCTACCTGTGAAAAGTAAGGTTTGTGATGGATTCGCCCATCCCATAGGGATAAACGTTGAAATTAAGACGCTAGTGTATTCATTCTACTGGTGAGTGAAATGTCAGACGCGACTTAAAGTAACTGATAAGTAGAATGAAAACGGATGTAATTCTCATATCGGCGTCAGTAGTACTTCTATAGTGTGTAAATTTTGGTTAATTTAAATTGTATTAGTGACAAAAGAAAAAAGGAAGACTTCACAATGCCTGCCATAAAGGATATAAACATAGTGAAGATCGCTGTGGAAATGGAAGATCAAGTACCTCAACTTATAGAATTTGATCAAAAACGACCACTAGCTGCAATTATTCAAGATTTATGTACAACTTGGGGATTGTCAGATCCTGATCAGTATGCTCTTCAATTTTCTGATAATGCTCATAATTATATTACTGAGAAAAACAGAAATGAAATTAAAAATGGGAGTGTGTTAAGACTTACGTTTTCTTCTACAAAAACTGCTCAAGAAATTCTAGAAAAGCTTAATTTCGGGACGCAAGATGAAAAGAAAGTCGTCTTACGCCGACTCGCGAAATTATCTGCAGATTATACTTTTGCACTTGAGTTTATTAATAAACAGGGATCTAACTTTTTGATATCTATGATCGAAAGTGGAAACTTTTCCGGTGAATTAATGGCACTCACATTGCAATCTTTTGTTGAACTGATGGATCATGGTATTGTTTCATGGGATAATTTGCAGGACAAATTTATTGGCAGAGTTGCTAATCAGGTAAATTCACAAACTTCATCTCAAGATCCTAGGTCACTCCAAGCTTCTCTAGCAATTTTAGAATCTCTAGTCTTAAATAGTTCTGGCAAGTATCCCCTTGTTGAGCAAGAAGTTACTTTGCCGTATTTGATAGTGCATCTGCAATCAACCATTCCTGAAATTCAACAAAATGCTATAGCATTAATCAATGCTTTATTTCTGAAAGCAGATATGAATAAGCGAAAAGCTGTAGCAGCAACTCTTACATCAAAACAGATTCGAAATGTGATTATGACACATATTATTCAAATGCAACATGTTGGAGCTGAAATGGCTCATCAGTTATATGTACTCCAAACTCTTCTTTTTAATCTTTTAGAAGAAAAAATGAAAAAGAGATTAGATCCCCAAGATCCTGAAGCTCGTGAGAAAATCCTTGAATTACGTAAAATTGCTTTTGATACTGATACTGAAATTGTAAATTCTGTTGCTCGTAAAGGAGGTGGATATTCAAAAGATTACAAGAAACTTGGCTTTAAAAATCATGTGAATCCAGCAGAAGATTTTATTGAAATCCCTCCTGGAATGCTGGCATTAGACAATATGATTTATTTTGCTCGTAATCATACAGAATCATATACAAAAGTGGTTTTAGAAAATTCATGTCGTGCTGATGAACATGAATGCCCATTTGGTCGAACTAGCATAGAATTGACTAAACTTTTATGTGATATACTTAAGATTGGAGAACCTCCTACAGAGCAGGGAAAAACATTTTATCCGATGTTTTTTACTCATGATCATCCTTTTGAGGAATTTTTTTGCATCTGCATTGTTCTTATTAATAAAACGTGGAAGGAAATGCGTGCTTCCACTGAAGATTTTGCAAAAGTAGTTTCTGTTGTGAAAGAACAGATTACTAGAGCTTTAAATACGGATCCTCCCCCTGCAACCTTAGAAAAATTCAAATCAAAACTGGCAACCTTAACTTACAATGAAATAACAAACCTTTGGCAAAAAGAGCGTTCAAACAGAGAAGAATGGGAATCTCATGCAAAACCAATTGTTGAATTACGTGAACAAATTACTCCTGAAATTAGAAACCTTATTCAAAAGCAGAGGCTACAATACTTATGTGAAGGTACTATGTTTACTAAATATTCAAATAAAGGTCAACGTATTAAAGATAAATTTTGGTATTGTCGCCTTTCTCCAAATCACAAAGTTTTTCATTTTGGTGATTGTGATGAAAATAGAGGTGTACCTGCTCTGGAAGAATTGCCTCATAAATTGCAAGTTGTTGAGATAAAAGCATTAGTAACTGGTAAAGAGTGTCCTCATATGAAGGATGTGAAAAAAACAAAGTCTACCATGTCTTTGGCATTTTCGCTTATTCCTGATTCGGACCAAGAACCCCTGAATTTTGTTGTACCAAATGAAAAGGAATTTGATTATTGGACAGATGGTATAAATGCACTTCTTGGAAATCAAATGGTGTCGAAAGAGTATAAAAGTGATTTGGAACTTCTTTTGAGCGTGCAAATTCGGCTGCAGTTACTTGACACAGAAGGTGTTGATATACCTGAAAATCCTCCAGCAATCCCAAAAGATCCTCCTAATTATGATTTTTGTTATGATTTTAAATAACTCTAATTTCAACAAAATCTAATTATCTATGAAATGTCTTTCTTTGTTCTTATTTTATTTTAGTGTTTAGTGAAAATATCAAGTGCTGAAATATCTAATGTGATATTAGGTAATTTTCATCATATAAATATGAAATACAATTTTTTAATCCTTAAGAAATGCAGTTTAAGTATAGCTGAGATTTAGAGAAAGTATTAATAGATGAAGTTTTCCTGGAAACTTTTATAAGGTAAGCTGTTTGTACTAATTACTTCTTTGAGAGATTTTATTTCTTTCTAATTATGGATAAATTTCTCAGTGTTTTTGTTTACATTGTCAATATTTGTATAATTTTTTGTAATTGACAATTAGATTGAACTTGCTTTTTTTGTCTAATACTTTTGGCTTGAATATTGAGAAATGCATAAAATAAAAAAATTATTGATAAATGTGAAAAATGATTTAATTCCTTTTTAAGATTTTCAAAAATAACAAGAAAAGGCTATTTATTTTATGTAATTTGTATTTAGTGTATAATTGAGTGAAATTTTGTTTAAATTGAATATATAATAATTTTTAAAACTGATAAGTCAGAAAACTTGTATATTTAATTTTAGTATGTGTAGTATTGCACTACAAATTTTATTTATTTTCATTATAAGAATACTAGAATCCTTTATTTTTGTAATCTCTAAAGGATAAACTTTGTTTCATACTTTGAAATTTAAAAAAAAATGCTTTGTTTCAAACTGTGTTCCTCTGTACATCATTTGCTAATCTTTAGGAAAATGATGAAGTATTTTCTGCCTACTAAATATGATCATGTAATTATTAACGTTATTAATTTAAAAAAAGCAGAGTATAGAAATCAAGTTTTGTGTATTTGTATCTCTAGTGATTGGTCTATGCTGATAAAATTTATTTTAATTCTAGAAATTGCTGAGATTTTTCTTTTTAAGTGGTATAATTGCTGTATTAGTAGAATTCCAGCTTTTTACAATATAGTATAATTTCTATATTAGTAGACAATTAGAAATTCACTATCATTTAATTGAGCTATTTTGTCTGCTCTTATCATTTAGCTTCTAGTTTTACTTATTTCTCTAAGTTCTTTACCTTTTCTATAATGGGTACTTTTATTTCATATGAGAAAAAACAAGAATAGTAAATCAATAGCCTACCAAGGAAGACTTTAGACCTAATTTCCTCTTTTCTTGAAGAGAGGAGACACAGGTTCATAGCTTGTGCTGGATTAAACAGTTTGAAATGCAATTTGTAGTCAGAGTTTTTTTTATTCTTTAATTTTCCTACTGCTTATAATATGAAGGTTTAATTATTTGCCATTCTGTAACAATATAACAGCAATAAAATTTTCAGTAATTATATGCATAATAATAATCCAGTAATAATTTATTTTTCTTTCATTCTATTGATCAAATGTTCTGTTGTGATTTTGTTAAAGTTATTGAATAGTTTTATTAAAATTTTTTTCCCTAAGTGAAAGACAAATTTAATTACGTAATTTATAATAAAATGAAACAAGCTCTCTCTAAAGACGAAGGAGGAAATACTTATTAAATTTTAATTTTGAGGCATTACTGTGATTTTGGGTATCTGTGTACTATAATTTCTTGTATTTTATATTCTTTTAAATTTTAACTTGATTCCTAAATTAACAGCAGTAAGTAAAGTTTTCCTTTTATTTATTTATATATTTTGAGTTTTGGAATATTGTATTTTGACTATATCCTAACTTCATAATATGAAAATTCTACAAAGTTTTTATGTGTAATATTATTTTTAAAAATTCATAATATCAATTTTGATTTACAATGATTCATTCATGTGACTCTCGTATAATAAATATATAATTGTTTCTCTAACAGTTTTTCTATTGTAAATATAAATAAATATCCATTATAAAAATTATTTAAATGATTTTTTTAATGAAATATATTTAATTTTTCTTTAAAACTATGTAACAGTAATGTCAGAGGTACAATGTCCGAATTCTATAATTTATGATAGTCTGTTTATCTGTATTACATGTATTAGAATTATGTATATAAACAATGTCTCAACTCTGTGATTTTTTTTACTTGAATATGCAAGGAGTGAGCAAGAAATTCATTATATGAACAAATTGTTGAATATACTCAATAGTAGCATGTGTTGTTTGAAATTTGGCATGAAAGTTTAATTTATAAAGTGGTCAAAATTTAGCATGTAATTTTTAAAATTTTATTTTTTATCAGTCTGAACAGTACTGTAATCATTAATCAGTATTCACTAATTTTAATTATTATGTTAAAGTGAAATTTTTATTTAATGCTCACATGAATTGCTTTGATTGTGAAGTAAATCAAGCAAAAACACAAAGAATCATTTATTTTATTATGTTAAAAATTAAACATTTTGATATTAAAGTTAATGATATTTTTATGGTATCAAATAATTAAATATGCCTTGGAATTACTATTTGTAGAATAATTAGAACATGTAAAGAACTTGAAGCTTTTAATGGTAGTTAGATTATGTTCATTTAAAAAAGAAATATTGTTTTAAATAATTTTACATTGAATATACTTTCCAAATACAATTTTGTGTGCTTGGAGCATTTATATTTTATTCTGTTATAAATGTGAAAATATTTTATCACCAGTTCAGAACCTGTTATTGAAAAAATGAGTTAATATTTTGATGATTTCTTATTTTGTAACAGCTTCTTATTGATTGGAATAAGGATTTTCTCTAACTGCTTAGTTTGATAATTATTTAAAAGAAACAAAAAAAAAAAAAAACTTAGATAAATTGGAGTCAATGATCATTCAAGAATTTCGCATTATAACTTGTTTTATTCTTTTATAAATAATAGATGACAATCAAAATGAGTAGTATAGATCTGGAAGTTTTTAACCTTTTTAAAATTTGGATATCCAATCAGTAAACAATGTTTGTTAGTTAATCTATAGGATTTCAAAAAATTTAATTGTTCAAAATATGTGTACTTAATAGAATTAGTTTCACATATATATTAAATGGGTTTTGCATGCTAATTTTTATATAATTGCTTGCTCATTTTATTGTTTTAAACCTTTAAGGAATTCTTTTTCAAAAACTGCTTTTCATCTTTATTCTAGATTTTTTTTCTTTAATGAATGAAAACTTATGGTTTAAAATATATTAATTTGTATATAAGTACATTAATATGACCTGCATTTATGAGAAAGTTGAGAATTAACTTCTTAAAAAATATTAAAGTAGATTTAAAAATATAACTTATAAAAATTTTCTGGAAATGTATATGTGATTTAATAATTAGTATCTGAAACATTATTTAATTAGGCATTCTTTGTTAAGATGGTGAAATCATTTAAATTTTATTTTAGACAGTTCTATGTTTTAAAACCATTGTCAAAGCTTCAAAAATAGTTGCATATTTTTTATATAAATGTTTTATTCCTTTTTTTTCTTATCTTAAACAATGTTCAATATATCAAGTGACAATCTGTGTTATGAAATGAATAATATATTTACATTTTATGAATCAAGAGAGATATTAAATTGAGTTCTGTTTGTTTTTGATTATCTGAAAGAATTATTTAAAAAAAAATTAATTCATTTTTATTGCACTAAAAATATCAACTTATGCCTGAATGAGATTTTTGTTAGGGAAATGCTAAGGCATTAGAATTTGACAGATTTCATACATAGTATGAAATTTAACGTATCCAGTGTGTAAAAACTTCTAAAATATTTCCTATAGTATTTGCTTAATTATGTGTGTTTTGAAATGATTTTGAGCCTTTTATACTTAAATAAACTTTATAATGATATTTTGGCTAGCTAGAGTTTATGATTCAAATTGTAATTAAGTGAATGTTCATCTCTCTATCTATGTACATGCATAGATATTTTATGTTTTTATAAATACTCATTGAAAATCCTCAGTTATTTAAAATAATGTGCATACTCAAATATATATATATATCAATAAAAATATTGCAAAAGCTTAACTCTTGTAAAATATATAACATCAAAAAGAGAATTAAATCTCTCCTGATATACCATTAAAAATTGTAATTGGGCACATTCATGGCAGGTGAAGATTTGATTCTTCACCATAGAAAGAAAGATTAGAAACATTTTTTTGATGCAATGTTTTTAATATTTCATTTACTTCTATCATTGGTGTTTAACTTAGACATTAATTTTATTAATAAAGGTTCTAAAATCTTTCTTAAATAAATTTTAGTGTTCATATTAATGGATATTTATTTCTCTTTTCTGTTAAGTGGAATTTGATATTGTACCTTTTTCAGCTGTGTTGTTAGGTGATTCATACTGTACCTGATTAATCTGTTTGTAGATACTGATGGTAGATGGTGTACTATTCCTAGTTGGAGAATATAAATAGATACTTTAAATTAAATTTTTATGAGCATATTGTTCTAATAATTGCTAAATTTCTTTTTTGTTATCTTTAGTGTTCCACTCATAATAATGTTTTGCAAAAATGTAACCCGTAATGTTGTATGTTTTCAATGATATCTTTCTGTATAATATTATATTTTCAAATTTTCTTTGTAGCTTTTTTTATAATTTATTTTAATATTTTATTGTAAAAATTATTATAATTTTAAAATAGTGCATCTGCATTCTTGAAAATTCAATTTTATGAATTCATATTGAGCTTTCTACCTGGAAGTTTTACTTGTAAAATAAAAATTATATTTATGATTTTGTTACAGTATAAATATTTATATTAGATTTTAGAAATTGCTTGATAAAATATGTTTTATAAAATTTTTTGTGTATGTATATTATCACTCATCAAATAAATGTAGAGATTTATTTTGTTTATTTATATATCCTATGCTTTAATTTTTTCTAAATATTTTGTATTTAAATATATGTTAATTTTTATTTTAATACATTTAATGAATTGTAATCATTAAAATTTTTATTTTCTTTTAATTTTCTTATGAATTTTATCGAACTGAATAAATACATGCCTGAAACTGCCTTTTATGATAATCTTTTTATTTCAATGTTTTTTAACATTAAAAAATATAACCTTGAAAAATTGCTAATTTCCCAAAAAATTGATTTATGTACATTTGATTACTTACAGATCTTCTAAGAAGAAATATAATAAGTAAATACGGTTTTAGTTTTTATAGTCAGTATAGATTTTTTAAGTACTGAATGCTTTTAAATTATGCAAAAAAAAAAAAAAAAAAAAGTTTTGCTCTGTGTATGTTAAGGTATGCTTTTAAAAATTACATGATATTAAATGTATTCAATATAATAAATGAATTAATCATTGTAAAACCATAGATTTCCTTAACTTATATTTTACATTTAAAGCATTTTTCTATTGTTTTTTTTTAAAGAATATCATTGAAATATATTTTGATTATATAATCTATGCCCTTGGCTGTTGTAACTGATGCATTAACTTGTTAATGTTAAATATTATGTATAAATTTCAACTTTAGAACATTTATTATTCCTAAATAAAGTTTTTTTTCCCCTTCCAATAAAGATTCAAAATTATCCATAATGAAGACAAAAAGAATGCTGGTAATCTTACTTTTCAGAATTATATGTATAATAATTCATCTAAATACCGTCTTATTTAATATAGTTTCAAGATTTGATAAGAATTTATAATACTTTCATTTTTTATATTCAGTTTGTTTTTTTATTTGCAATATGAGATTTTAAATTTGTATAACAAACTCTGCAACATTTTTTACCATGTTTTGCTTGTAGATGAGTGTGGGATTTCTGAAATTACCTTTGACTTACCTTAATATTACTACATCATTTTATAAATGGTGCAGAATGTTAAAAAAAAACTCATATAATTTTCATAATATTAATTCTCATATAATTAATTGGATGAAACTAAAATATATAGCGAGTGTGGTTTAATTTTTAGTAAAATATATATTTTATCTTGCAGCATTTAACTATTGGTGTAGAGTAAGTGTACAGATTGAAATAATCAATTATAAAATTGATTTCATTTTTATTACTTAAAACTTATCTTTCTTAGAATTGTTTGAGTAAGATTTAAATGTTTATGAGCAAAGAAGAGCCGAGTCTTTTATTGAAAATTTGATAAGTGCTTTTTATTTATATGTTAACTGAGATTATGCTTTTCAATAAGATTTGATGATATTATTGCTTCAAATTTTATTTAAAGATACTGAAATATTGAGGAGGTTTTAATAAAAGCCTTTAAACTATTAATTAAATAATTTGATTTTTATTATGAAAAAGTAGTGCATGTAGGCAACAATATCATCTATATCAGAGAGTATAAAATAAAATTCTAATTAAAAAAAATCTTGTATAGTAGATAATATTTTAAAAATTTTATATATTTATAATATTTTATAAAAGATCTTGAAAATATTGTAGATAAATATTTTTGGAGATATTTAATGAGACCTTCGTATTGTATATTTCATGATATATGATTTTTTAAAAAAAGATCAATAGTTTATCAAAAAAGTAGCAGAAAGTTTTTTCTAAAGATATTGTAGCAAGAAAAAATTTGGAAGATTTAACAGTCATAAACATTAGACTTTGTCATGAAATATTGGAAAACAGTCTTGCTCTCCTGTTCTCTAAAATGTTCAATTAAATATTAATGTACTTCGATCTCTTAATAGCTTCTTCAGCAAAATAGGTAGCAAAAATAGGATACAATGATTTATGGCTTACTGTCTCTATATTTCTGTTGGAATAAATACAATAATGGTTTGGGCTGCTTTATTTTATCGTGATTTTAGTTTAATAATTTTTGTTATTATATTACATGCCCTGCGAAATTTTTGTTGTTTTTAAAATAAAATGTAAATATATCTTTTTATGTAAGTCGGTTTAATTAAGTTACTTTGCAAATTTATTGTTAAAAAATTATTTGTAGTGCATGTAGAGAGCATACTTGAGGAGAATGTCCTTGCTTTCGGTTTATTTAATTTCCAGATAATCATATATTGCACTTTTCATTTTATCATCATTAAAGCATTTTGACTTTAATATGGAATTGTCTGTGTTGTATCCGTTCGTATTTACTGATTGGGAATTATAAATTTGAAGCCAAACTCATCTTATTTGATAATTATAAAATTCAGGTCACTACCACTGCTGTTTCAGATAAATATTTCTGTATTGCTTCTTTCTTCTGCATTTCTGATTTAAATGGAAGAAACAGGCTAGTCAGAAACAATTTACTAATTGGAGGTTGGTGTTGATTTATTTGAATTTTAGTTTTAACGGTTAAAGAAAAATTAAATAACAATAAAAAGCTGTGGAAAATGGAAAACCTGAATGGTCTTACTTTCATTTAATTTTACTCTCCATATTATAAAAACGTACTTTAGGTGTAGGTAGGTTAATGATAACTAAAAATAACTATCGTTAATTTTCGTTTATATCCGCTTGATGTCTATAAATTCTGATAGAATATTTTTGAAATATTATTCCTGATTTTAAGCACAGTATATTGCTCTAGATATATATTTAAAGTAAACTATTAATAGATGGTCTATTGAATTTATTAGTTATATTATAAACTTATAATGCGATAGAGAATTTCCTTCCTCACTCATTTAATCTAAATCAAGATAAAACGGCAGATATTTATATTGCTGTTATTAAAATACGACAGAGAAGCGACGATTTTTTGAAATTTCTGAATTAGTTTGCCAAATTTAAATTAAAAAATTTTGCTGATAAACTACTTTTTTTAAATAAAGAATTTCCATGATTTGAATTTTAGGCTATATACTTTCACTTTAGCTGACGTTTTTCTAGAGAAATATATGGGTAGCGTTAACCGGAGGACGCATTGAGGGTCAAGCAAGGCTCCAATTAGTGCCTGTAGACAGCGCTAGCAGTCTGCAGCCATCTATAAGCGCTAACAAGAACTATATCAATTCTATAAGAGGAGTTATAAGATTTGGCAAATAAGCCTGTTTGTGGCGAATTATTTTAATCTTTTCCATTTCATGTTACACGATTTTGCTTACCATTTTGTTACGCTAAAACTTTGAATCATCAAACTATTCTGTTTATTTTACTCCGTCTAAAACTTTACTCGTTTCTTTTACACTCGCTCAGAAATTTATCTGATAATTTTTTTATTTATTTAAAATGGAATTTAATGTAATTTTTTAAAATTAAAATGTATTTATTTGTTGAGATTTTTTAAAGTCATTTGTTAAAAAAAATTATTTATTAAATAACTTATTAAAATGTTAATGTTTTTATTTATTATTTATTTTATTATTGTATAATCATTTTTCATTTGAAGCATTACGACACCAACCGTTGAAAATAACATGAAATATTTTGTTGATGCTGGGTACTTGTGCCGGGTATCTGATATATTAATGTTGAATGTATAGTATAGATTATTATTCTATAAATTTCTACATGTCTTTTCTCATCAACTACTATTTTTTTAATAATCTACATTTGTTCTCTAAAAATATAATGAACTTGCTTTTAGATATTTGTTGAAAATAAACTGGAATGTATTAATCCCTGGAAACCCATAATGAGGATTATGATAGATGATTTTACCAAACATGTGTAAATTCCTCCAATTCGACTTAGAAAGAAAGAAAGAAATTTAATTCAATTTGCATTAAAAACTATTGTTATGACTGTTTTAAGCGGAGCGGTTCTGTTAGTTTTCGGAAAGGGGATATCTTACAATGGTAAATTTGCAGGCATTGTTCAATTAAATTCTATTACTCCTTCCAATGATTAATCCATTAGTTTTATCTGATATCAGTGACACTATGTAAATGATCATGACCACTTGTTATCTGCTAGGAGAAAACAGATTAAGGGAAAGAATATTTTTGACGGCAGATCAAAGAGGTAAAAATTAATGCTAAGGTGATTCGAACCTTTAATTCGAAATATCGTGGTATAATAAATTTAGGTTTCATTTTAATCTATCTTTATATTATTCTTTTTTCTTAATTACAACAGCAATAAAGTAAATAAAGATGGTATTTAATACCGACAATATCAAAGATATTTTTGAGTACACGAATTTAGCAGGATCGGTCTTAAAGTGATTACTTCCAATTGGGCAGCGGTTATAATAATACTGTCTGTCCATCACAAGAACTCTGCTAGACGATCGTCTATGTTTACGGCGGGCGTCATAGAAACAGGTTACTGTAGGAAGAGTTCATTTTGCGGAGGTAGAAATTCATTCAAATTTCTCAAGCTGGCGCGTTTGTTTAGCGCCAAACAGGCGATATTATGTATTATAACATTTAATTGTTGAAAACAAATTTAAAAAAAATCACAAAGATAAAAATTTATTTGCGTACTCAGAGTATTGAAAATGTCTGATAATTTTGTTATAAATTTACAAAGTGAAAAACAAATCAAATAGAAAAACTGAATAATTATTTGTATGTCTAACGAACGACTGCGCAAGAAGAAAAAATTAAGAAGTAAAATCATGCAAGATAAAAAATTAATCGTCATCATTTCATTTGATTTAATTTTATATGTTATTAATATAAAATTATCCGCTGCAAACGCATCTAATTTAACATAAAAGCAATAATATAATTAATCGTAATTATTTAATTTGATTTAAATTTATATGTTACTAAGAGACAAAAAAAATAGTTGTATGCAGTTAAATATTAACCGAAGAAAAGATTAATAAAATATAAAAGAAGTAAGCTAAGCGAATATAAAGATAGTGCAACTGCGACTAAAGCGAGAAGACGAACGAGCAACAAGTTTTTCTTATCGCTACAATTGACGCCAAGAACAAGAATATTCCCCAAGGCTTCCGTTCGATTCCACCCATTCAAAATGGATCTTCCCAACCGAAGCCGGTTTCTATGACGCCCGCCATGAACACGGACGATCGTCTAGCAGAGTTCTTGTGGTGGACAGACAGTAATTACTACATGCATGGCTATACTTAACTATACACTATACTTAATAAATTTTTTGAAATATTTTAAACGTATTTTGCAAAATATATATTTCATTGTTGGAAAAAAAAAAACTAATGTTGCTACTAATTTCATATCAGATTTTTTCCCTGAGGTCGCGGTGACCTGATGTAAGGTCTCGGCTTCGGAACCAAAGGGTTGAAGTTCGAGGCCCGATTCCACCGCAGAACCACCGTATAATTGGGTCTTGTGCACGTTAAATCCGCCGGGGCCAAATGTCCCCCTCACTGATGTGGGAGTTTGGAGAGAGGGTGCCAGCTCAGGTGTCGTCCATGTTATCTGATCGAGGTTTAAAATTGCGAGGTCCATCCCAAAATAGCCCTTGTGTTGCTTCAAAACGGGACGTTAATATAACTAAACTGTTTCCATCATTGTTACCAGTTTTTGCTCAATCTTTGTTTCTTTTTTTTTCTTCTTAAATTTATTTATTTAGAATTTACTGTACCCAAGAACTCGGAAAGATAGTTCTCCAATCAGCAACGAAAATTATTAACTTCTTGTCCTTGTCCACTTAACATATTATTTACTTTCCTTACTTTCCTATCTCAAGGCATTTCTTTTTTTAAAAAAATATTTAGTTTAGTATGCATTGGATTCTGGTTCATTATAAAAATGGCGTTTTCTATAAAATTTGAATTTATGAAATTATCCATTAATGGGAACATTTGGAATAATATAGGTTTTTTTCATGAAATAATTTGTCGAAAGGGAAAATAATATCATTCCGATTTCTTTTTTACCATAATAAATATAGTGGTTGTATGCTTTGTGAGGAAATTAAAGAATTTATTTGGAGATTTAAAAAACCATATGAAATTTTTTTTAATATCTTGCTTGTAATAACAGATATGATGCATTTCAAATTTATATATTCATTTACGGATTCTCTTGACAATTCCAGTTTCTGTAGCATTTGGAGAAAGGAAGTTTCCTAATTTGAAATAACTTACGATCACTGAATCATTAATTATGAAACATACAATCATTAATTCAGCAAGAACGTTTAAATTATTTGGCAGTTATGTTGATTGAATCTTAAATCAGTCGGATTTTGGATTTATATAAAAGTTATAAAAGAAAATAAAAGCAAGAAAAATTGCTTACTAACAATAAACGATAATAATGATCTACTAATTTTCAATTATTTTTTTTAATGTAAGTTTTAAAAAATTATTTATTTCTGACGGTTTTCTTGCATTTCAATTTTCTTTTTGTACCAAATAAAGAATTTTATTAAACGAATTTTTTTTCATAAATCATTAAGTTATTGAAATAAATAGTATGGTGATTATTTATTAAAGATAGTATACAAATTTTGAGTTAATTTTTTGGTTAGCTTCATTTGTTGTGCATTAATGTATTGAAAATCAAAGCATATGTTTTTAAATATATATAAATTTACAAATATGTTTGGTTTATTAATCAGTGTGGGAAAACCCATTTTAATCATTTTCTATTTAGTGTTAATTTCTGTTTTTGGTTTTCCTTCTAGTGCTGAAGTATATATATAGCAAACTTTTATTTAATATTAGTCACCAAAGTTAATGGTAGCTAACATTTTAAAATACTTTACGTAACTAGATCTTAATGACTTCTTCGGCAAATTATTTATAAGCTTCGAGTTTTGATAGGTATTCTATAATAAATACATTAGAAGACTCCTGTCATTCTATTTATTTTACTATGCATTTTTTTTCTGCCAACACCACTAACCACTATGGATGCACTTTGATATTTTTAGTCTTTTAACAATACAGTCTAATTTCTAACCTAAAACAAAACAAAATTGGCATTTTTCTTCATATTAAAAGTATTTTAAATGTAAAATTTTCAATTTTCTTTCTTCTTTTTCAAAATTAAATTATGATATTGCTTACTTTCCTAAAATTCACTTTGCAGCAATAATTTTTTTGTAAAGAACAGGATAATAAACAGGATTCGCATAGTAAGGCGAAAACTGAATTTTTTTTTTTTTTTTTTTTTTTTTTTTTTTGCAAATTAATAGCTTTGGTATTCTTTCAGAATTTTTATGTTTTTGTATTATCATTCCTGATACGTTTAATATTTGCTCAGAATTCTTAAATTTTTTTGGGGGAAAATGTGCTTAAAATATTTTTTAAAAATTGATTAAATATATAAAAAAAATATTTGTACTGCAAAAACTTACAATCATTGAAAAAAAAATTCTGAATATATAAAACTAATATTTATACTACAATATTTTTGAAAGTTATCAAGGGGGTAAAATTAAGAAATTGCTTGATTTTTAAGTAATTAAAATTCTAAAGGAAATTTTTTATTGTTAAAGTGCACATTTTATTCTGTCAACATAGTTGCTTATTAAGTTTGGTCGCTATATGTCTTACGGTCTGAATAATAGAGCGTCAACACCCAGATATACAGACACACAAACGCATATTCATTTTTATTAGTAGTAGAGATCGCTTCAGGTGATCTGCTGGTTAGACAAAAATATTGATTATATTTAATTCCAGATAAATTATTTAGAAACAATTACATATCCATGATTACGCGAAATTTGCAGACATAAAAGATGTGTAACTTTTATTGTCACGCACATTCCACTCTTCTGTATTTGAAACTTTCTAATTTTCTGATCTACCTTGTAATTTCATGATTTTATCCATTTAGTAAATTAAACAATTTCCCCTTCTTTAGCTCTCAACAGTTAAAAAAAAGTAATTAGTATTTGAGAAACAATGAAAATGGCTTGAATTTCAAGGTAACAACGTAATTTATTGTTGAAAATTAGGCCAAAAAATCTGGAAATATTTGCACAATTAAATGTTATTGCTGAAGACAAAATTTTTTGAATTTTAAGATGATGTAAAAATTACCTTTTGCTATATTTTCCGAAGTTATAGCGGGAAAAAAAAATCAAAATTTCACTTCATTTTAATTTATTGGAATTTCAAAAAAACTCGCTCTGAGTTGCCTATTCCCAACATCCAAGGGATATATGTGTCAAATTTGATAGCTTTTGATTTAGCAACATGTTATGTAGAGCGAAATTATTTGCATACACACGAAGACATGTACTTTCATATTTATTATTAGTATACATAATCCAATTCATGCTTGTAAAGACGAAATTTTGTAATGGAATTTTCATTCACTCTCTCTTGTGACAATTTCGAAATTGCACATCACATTTGTACTCTCTATGACTATACATAACTTTGCTAGGAATTAACATGTCAATTTATTTAATTTGCAATTCTACATGAGTAATGCCATCCGATACTGAATATGACAGAAAAAATATTTTTAAAATACATAATACATTCAATTTACGCTAATTATAAAGATAAATTTGTGTGTGTTTGTATTGGTACTGAGTAGGGTAAATCGTTTGATCTATAACTACCGAATTTTGCACATATATGGAGGATGGATATTTGTAGTTCGGCTGCGATTGTTTGAATTTTCAGTTAATTAAAATTTGTTAAATTTTGGCGTTTTTTTGCATTAATTTCTGAAAATATTATGGCAGAAAAACAGCTAGTATAACATCTTAAAATTCAAACCAATATCTTTTTAATGATGTCAAATTGTTTGCCATATTTTCCATTTCTGAAAAGTTTTTAAGCTTATTTTACAACACTATATTTTATTATTGAAATTGAGACCCTTTATATTGTTGCTCCTAATACTTCATCTTGACCTAATGAACACACACACACACACACACACACACACACACACACACACACACACACTTATGAATACCTTACATAAGATATATATATACATAAAAAATTACATTGTCCTGAAATAAGGATATTTAAGGCTTTACAACTGGGTCAGCTTTGGCGGCAGATGGAAACGTTAGATTGTCAAGATTATTTTAATGAATATAATTCCTAGGCCTGAATTACCGTATAAAATTTAGACTTCATAATCGTTTTCAGAAGTATTTTTTATATTTGAAATAAAATAAAATATTATGTCAAATAAATCCTTTAAAAAGAGAAAGTGAAAGTAAAATTTAATGGTGAGGCCAAAGAAACTATTATTGAATAATGTTTTTATATAATTCATAATTATAAAAATATTCTGTAAAAGAAATAAGATTTTAATTCTGAAGTCATATATTATTTTAAAGAACATGTTTGGCTTAAAAAATGTATTTATTGAAATCTTATCACTTCTAGTTCAATTTCAAATTTTTACGAGAGTTGATAGAAAATCAAAGAAATGCATCGTAGAATAAGGCAAGGCTTCTCTAATAGTATCTGTAATATGTTGAAAAAATTTGAAGCTTGCAAATATTTTGCTTGATAATCTGTTAAGAGAGCGTGAAATATTTAAAGGAAAATGTTAGCAAGTGTTAATTCTGGCAAACCAGCTAGTTACCAAAAAAGGAGAGTAACAATAATTTAAAAATTTATAAAAAGATCTACTTTTGATTCTTTAATTAGCATATCTTATAAAAAGTGTTTTTTTTTTAAAGTTAGTTAATATTCTTAGTAAAAATTGGCTAGAAATAAGTATCATCGAAAAAAGATTCGTATAAGAAATAAGTATAATCGAAATTGGGCTTCGCACCTTGCCTAAGACCTGCCCTATAACTAACTATAACTATAAAATAGAACTATAGTTATAAAAGAGCCTTTGAAATATTTTCAAATGTTTAGTTAAAATATGAACAGAAATTGCACAGAAATAAAATTGATATCACTGAATAATTAATATTTTTAATTTTAAAACGGCGTAAGAATGGCTTATATGTAACAGTATGCTCCGAAGTTATTGATACAAAAGGTTAAAATATCAGCAAATTTTAAAGTAAAAATCTATTTAAAATTTTAAAAGCATTTCTTAGTGAACAACTACTACTCAAATTATGAACTACACTTTCGGTCGAACGGTCTGCCTTACAGAAATTTCGAATACGTTTTTGCATTATAAACGTCTCCTAACTTAATTCAGAGACAAAATCCGCTCTATAAATTTAACTCTGTGAAAAATTTAATAATTTTTATAAATAATTCGATATATTTTTCAGAAAAATTAGACACATCGACCGATTAAAAATTTGAGCTCGGAACAAGAAATATAATCCAAAAAATAATTAATAATAATCGATATTTTAACCTGAATTTATTTTTGCAAACAGCTGTCTTTATCTGAGAAGCTACTTTTAAGCGAATTTTTTCTTTGATGAATACATTACCAAACAAGAAAGAGGAAAATATAAAACTCATTAAAATTTTTTGATTAAAAATCTTCATCACTAACGAGATGAATAAAAATTTTGCAAGATGCTGCATTACAAATAACTCTTTTCTATCTTTTTTAATGAATATTAAATCAAAAGAATAACGTTATAGTAAGATGGTGATACGTGCTCATAATTCCATTGTTATGGAAAAATAATATACTTCTTTATGTGTTTATACGTTAAAATGAGTTACAAGACAGACTGCCAGAGTTTTAATTAATCACTCTATGTATATATATAACTCAAAAACTGACTAAAACACATCGATGCAAAAAGTAATAAATAAGAGATAAATTATTTAAATATTAATTTGAAATGAAAACTTGGAATCTCTGTCTGGTATAATGGATTCAGAAAGGTATAATTCATATATAAGAAGAAAAAAAATTAACTCGTTTCATCGTAATTATCATAATTCCAATTTTCTTTACTAAACAATTGTAATATTTATATGCTAAAAGGGAAAAATAGATTCAGTTTAATCAATTTTACTTAAAAGAAACATCGTTTAAAATAGACATTCACAGACTAATGCGAATGTCAAATACTTTGTTATATTATTTTTGTAAACAAATAACTGACTGCTTAATCTTTTCTTAATTTGTCATTAAAAAAATTCTATAAAAATTTATTCAATTATCTTTATAAAATGAAGGCATTTATTTGAAGGAAATTAACCCATGAGTTCACTGAAATTTCCCAGGCAGAAGTTAAAGTGTAGATATTAAGTTTCGCGTGGGAGAACCGTTGATTATCCCGTAAAAATGAATCTTTATCCATCAATCACTCTCATTATAAGAATGAGAAATCTGTGTTCCCTACAGCTTTTCTAACTGTTTATGAAGTTTTCTTCTAAAAGGTAACTAAATTCCATTCACCCTACAACTTCAGCACATACGATGCTAGTAAAGAGCGCATCTACCATACGAACATCCGATGGTTTTGTTGCCGTAGGCAATTTGGAATCGCTTTTCAAAAACAGCAGATAGGTAAGTAGATGGAAGTGAAGGAATCAATTACAGAATTGCCGTACGTATCTAATTTTCTTTCTTGATGCTCATAAAAGCATGTTACTGCTCTATCTGAGAAGTACTTCTCTGCAAATAAGCTTTCTTTGAGAAACTACATTTAAGCAATTTTATTTTGATGATTAAAATGCTAAAGTAGAAAGTATCAAAATAATGCTTATTGAAATTATTTGATAAAAGAAAAACCCTTCATTTTTAAATAGAATAGTAGATGAATAAAAATTTTACAAGATGATGCATTCCAGATAGCTCTTTATTTTTATTAATCTTCTGTAATGGATATCAAATCAAAAGAATAATATTAGGTCAACTTACGGATAAGCAATCGTAATTTCAATTTTACTGAAGAAATACACAGTTCATATATTTATCCATACTTTAATACACCGATGGAAAAAAAATCCCAACACCAAGAAAAAATTATTGTACAGTAATGAAATTTTAGGAATACCTTTGTCTAGGTAACATATTTAATTGATTAAAGTTTCAAGATCACAGGTAGAGCCATTGGCGAGAAGAACCATTTCAAATGTGAAATGTTGGTACATTAGTAACCGGTGTAACCGCCAGAATTTTGAATGCAAGCATGCAAACGTGCATGCATTGTGTCGTACAGGTGTCGGATATCAGTTTGTGGGATGGAGTTCCATGCCTGTTGCACTTGGGCGGTCAATGCAGGGACGGTTAATGCTGGTTGTGGATGACGCTGGAGTTGTCGTCCCATACGTGCTCGATTGGAGAAAGATCTGGTGATCTAGCAGGCCAAGGCAACATGTCGACACTCTGTAGAGCATGTTGGGTTACAACAGCGGTATGAGGGCGAGCGTTATACTGTTGGAAAACACCCCCTTGAATGCTGTTCATGAATGGCAGCACAACAGGTTGTATCACTAGACTGACGTACAAATTTGCGGTCAGGGTGCGTGAGATAACCACGAGAGTGCTCCTGCTGTTATACGAAATTGCTCCCCAAACCATAACTCCAGGAGTAGGCCCTGTGTGTCTAGGCCGGAAACAGGTCACTAGCAGGCGTTCACCTGGCCTCCTTCTAACCAACAAACGGCTATCACTGCGACCAAAGCAAAACCGGGTTTCATCAGAAAACACAACAGATCTCCACTCCGTCCTCCAATGAGCTCTAGTTTGACACCACTCACGTCGCAAACGGCAGTGGTTTGGAGTCAGTGGAATGCACTGTACAGGGCGTCTGGCTCGGTGCTGTCCTTGAAGTAACCGATTTGTAACAGTTCGTTGTGTCACTGTGGTACCAACTGCAGCTCGAATTTCAGCTGCAGACGCAGTACGATTAGCCACAGCCATACGCCGAATACGACGGTCTTCCCTCTCAGTAGTACCACATGGCCACCCGGAACCTGGTCTTCTTGAGGCAGTACCTTCCCTTGACCACTGCCGACAATACTAATGCCCAATGGATACATTCCTGCCAACTCTTTCAGCAATATCGCGGAAAGAAAACCCACCTTCTCTTAACCTTACAACACGACTTCGTTCAAACTCAGTGAGCTGCTGATAATGTCTTCTTCGTCTTCTCAGAGGCATCCTTGACTAACATTAACCCACTACGTCAAATCTCAACTGTAAATAACGATCACGAACCTTACAGCGCTTATTTAAAGCAAACCTCATTTGCATGTTCATAGTGTCGCTACTGGCGCCACACTTACGCGCGTAGCTCGAAATTTGAATCGACGTCATCTTTCAGATGTATAAACACGCCTTCCAAATTTCGTTTATCTAGCTCAGCTCCTTCCTAGTGTTGGGATTTTTTTTCCATCAGTGTATATATATATATATAAATCAATTTAATTGAAGTTTTTGAACATTTTGATTAATTATCTTAAGGCTTAGGAAATGGTTTGAAGAATTTTGTAATTTTCTCTTGTTTGGCTGTTTTTAAAGATTCCTTCAATTCAGATTGATACGCTGCAATCGCATTAGCAATTTACCGTTTAAAAATAAGACCGTACAGAAAATACAGAAAATTTTGAAAAATCATATAAAATCTGTTCATGATAAAGAATATATTCATTATTATTATTTTTTTATGATTCTCATAATGAAACGAACCAAAATTATTCAAATAAATTAATAAGTATTGCAATTATTTACAAAAGTAAGATGGCACAATTACTTCATTCCCAAACACAGCAAATATGATTTTTTGTCACTGAATAATAATCTGAAAGATGTTGCCATGAACACATTTATTTATATTTTATCTATATAAATAAAAATGAATGTCTGCATGTCTATTATGCCTTCCTAAACCATTCATCTGGCTGCTATGAAACATGCTCAGCTTATTTTTTACATCTACAGGTTGGTTATAGGCATAGTACAATTATATAAAATTAAAAAAAAAAAATCGGATCTCAACAACATCTATTTACCAATTTAATCTTTAAATAACTTGCCGAGGAGACACAATAGATTCCGTAGGAGTGCTACATAAAAAGTTAAAGTTTAATATAGTATATATTGTATTACGTACAATAGCTATATTATACGTAAATGCCATGCAAATCATTCTCATAGGTAACAACTTTATTACAGATTATGCAAGAAATGTATTGGGAGACCAATCCTGTGGTTTTTAAAATGTAATTATATTATAGTGTTTTTTGCAGTAACTTCCAAAAATATTATAGTTCAAATAATTTTGCAACATCTTATTTTCAAAAAATTATCTTTTCAACTATATTAATGATTTTATGGTATAAATATATTTTCTATCTTTAATCAAATTTAAAAGAAAGTATTTTAATCCCATTTTCTAAGATGAAACTGAGAATTCTGAATGAATATTAAACGAATCACAATATACAATAAATAGTTCTTTCATTACCATTCTGAAAGAACACCAAGCTTTACAATTCCAAAAGAATATACAAATCTAATATATAAAAATGAATGTTTGTTTGTATTTTATATTATCCTGTTTTGATTAGACATTGCTTAGTTACTGATTGATTGCTCGAAGATGTATAAAGCTAACAATTAATGCATTTTATTTTTCATCACTCAAAAAACTACCTAGTTATGATGTGAATTTATTAAAGTTTAGTCAAAAAATTATGTAAAACAGTGCCAAGTATTATTTATTTTCTTTAATTTTTATTTCATATGTTGATTCATTTGTTTATATTATACCATCAAACCAATAAGAATGTGATCTTTGTTTGTTTTTCTTTTTTTTCCTAGTTTTATTGCTTCATTCAGCATTAACTCATTATTTAATTATATAATTTTCAAGATGTTATATTCATATTCCTAATCATGAAAAAAATAATATTACGGAAAAATTATTTTGCTGCCCAGTTTAGCAGCTAAAATAATTTTTTTCCGCACTATATTTTCTCCAATTTTTGTTTTTCTTATGTGAATTCTCAAAACTTTATTTCGACGCATTTCAAAAAACGTGTGTAATTAAACTGTAGCATGACCATAAAATAAATTTCCCCATTTGGTGGCATCTGCAATTAAATAGAATGAAGCCAAATTCCATTAACTTTCTTTAAAGGAAAAAAAAAAAGTTTTCGGAAAGTTTTTTGGAAATTTGAAAAATAGTTTTCCATTTTTTTTCTCTTTTCATATTGATGCTATGAGAAATAGAACATTAAGGTTCCAAAGCTCATGTGGAATATTTTCAATATGGCATTCCTTCCTTTATACAATATGTTGTTCTAGCAAACTTTTTTTACATTTAATTCTCTATGCCTTCCACAGTTTATATATTTTGGTGGCATACTGTTCATTAATTTACAATTGTCATCCAAAAGGGAAATTTACTTTGCTTTTCTAAATTTAAATTGATTATCGATAATTTAATAAAGCTTTATTGATTGACTCCTATTATTCAGAATTAATTGTTTCCACAGCCATATTTGGTTATGTTGCAAAAAGCATATTATTCAATTGAAAAATGGCAATTTTTTATGTATATGTAGAAATTGTGACATGCTGAAATTCAAGCTTTCTATATTTGTATAATATATTAGTTAAATATCCCTTTTGTTTCGATCATTAGCTGGAAAATATGGTAATTTCATCTTTAAAAAACAAATAGATTCCTTAACTAGATTCAGAATTTCAATAATAGGCTATGAATATTCTGAACAACTTTTTAACACAAAGACCATTATATTAATCTTTTGAAATATACTGAGGAAGCTGCAAGTATAAACATGAAATTCTTCATAATATGATTCCTTATCAACTAAATAAATAAACCTTACTTTTAAGATAAACAGTATTAAAAAAACTTATATCCTTCGAAACATTCGCATGAGTTATATCTTAATACATTTATGTAACTGAATACAATCTTGCAAAGAAAATTTAAATAGTTCTATGTTAAAAAATATTATAAAATACCGTTTTTTGCAACTTTAAATTGTTAACAGATGTTATTTTCAAGTAATACTAATTGAACTAACAAAATACTTCATCAAATGAAAATATTTTAAGCATATTTATAATTGTGTAATGCAATTAATTTGTTACAAATGAACTTAAATTATCAATAAAACATGAATGGAAATTTAGTTTTATTTCATGCATTAAAAAGGTTCATCAAGGTTTTTATGATTCATTTATCAAGATTTATCCATTAAGTAATAAAACTCAATTTGTTTTATTTGTCAAGAGGAGAATAACTTGTAGTAACAAAAATTTTAGAAATTTACAATATGATACGGCAAAGTAAATCTCAATTAAACATTAATAAAATCAGAATCCACGTAAGAAAATTTTTTATTGTATAAAGGCTTGACTTGATTTACAATGAATATTACAATATATGCCTACTTAACTTACCATATCTATTTTAACACTATGATTGGAGTAGGAAATGAACTTTGAGATGAAGTTGTTTTTACAGTTAACACTTTATAAAACTATGTTTCTAAATTTATATACGTTTTATTTATTTATTTTTTAAATAATAAAGATGGCCTAATCATAAAATTTTGGTTATAAGTCTTTTACTCATAAAACAGGTTATTTAAATTCAATATGTTAGTTCATTCCATAATTTATTATCTTTACAATAATTTAACATGCATTTACTTAAAATTACAAAACACAAGAGCAATATAATGTTAAAAAAAATCAACATGATAGAGATAGATAATGATTTGTTTTATTTACACATTAGGAAACTTAAATATCAATACCACATTACTTCATCATTCATTTTGTATTTAATACATTTCTAAAAATTATATATGATCCGTTTACGAAATGCAAAACAACATTTCCAAATAGTAATTTTTTTAAAGACATTCAAAGAGGGGTAAACTATATCCATATTTACATGCTAAAATAACGACAACGTTTTCCTTCGTGCTCAGCGAATAATGATTCATCTGAACCGGGATAAGTGTTGAGCTACAACTCAACATTTAAAAGACAACGTTATCCCTGCTGCCTCTCTCGATTGAATGTCCCAACCTGTGTAAAGTACGGTTTGCGATGGACTCATCCATCCCGTACGGATAAACTTTGGGATTGAGACGCTAGTGAAATCACATGGTACAGAAGAGATAGTGGGCTAAAAATCCCTAAACATAGGTAAATCCCTTTGTTTTTCCCTTAAGGCCTTATCACACGGCAAAATATCTTCGGCACTTTCTGTCAGCAAATGGCAACGAAAGTGACGTCACTTCAAAGTTTCACAAGATTGGTTGAATTTCGTTCGCGGACAATATTTCAGACAACATTTTCGAGCTGGTTCGAAAAAGTTGTCGATTATGAAGCTTGCTTGACCGGTTTTTGAGGGTAGAAACGGAAAAGTGCTGGTGAAATTTCACCATGTGATAAGGTCTTTAGAGCAAAATTTGGTTGCTTCCCTAGAGTCCAGTCAAAAATACGCTTCTTTCTTGGCGTGTAAATAATTTTTCATCTTTTGGCGCAAAACTCTTTTCTGCGAACAACAATATATCTACTATTAATAGTATTCCCCCGTTTCCATCACTACCGGAATGAAACCCGTCCTAAAGTGCTATTTTCCCCAATCGATTATAATGCTCCCCCTCCTTTTGAACTTCTGGTGAGTGTTCAAGCATCCTCCGGTTAACGAGTCGCGAAATATATTATAGAAAATGAATGTTTGATCATTTTTCTTAACAATTCTGTTGATTCAGAAAAAAAGTAGCAGAATACCTATGATTTTCATATAAAATGTTGAAAATAAGTTTTTATTTATACACTAATAAAATATATTGTAGAAATGGCGATAATTATCATCGGATGCATATATCTCTTGAAAAAGCATTTCTACAGCGCCCTCTCTTAATTGTATTTTAAACTAAACATACTGTGTAATAAAATAAAATCTACTAGAGGTTCTCATAATTTTGAATTCTGTCCTAATATCTCATGAAGAACTTTGAACGTTACCCTTGCTAAATTATGTGAAATTTTACTTTGCTTAAATCCTAGTAAAATTAATTTGAATTTTTACATTTAAGGATTTTTGTTTTGTTTTTACGTATATTTTAAAATTCAAATTATTTAGTTTTATTTAATTCACAAAATACCTGATAATTGAGGGAAAAAAAAGTGCAGTATAATTGAACTTCTTTTCAGCAAGAATATACATACAATTTGTAATTTTCATGAGCCTTCCATTTTCAAGAATTTATGTATTTTGTAATATACATGGAATGGATATTGTTTTGTTAATCGCTTGTTTAACTAACCTGTTTGCTTACCTAAATTTTCCTAGCAAGTTTGATATTTTTTAGTAATTTCTGTTGTTTTTAATTTCAACTAATGGTTTATTTAGAATAGGTCTTCTTAAACTGTGAGTGAAACCCTTATTTGGGATTACAATAGCAATACAAGAGATTAATTTCTCGCCAACATTTCAATATTTGTAAACAAAAACAATTAAGACACTCAACCCGACTTAAGGCATTTAATGAAATACCCTAAATTACTTTTTAAAATTTATTTTCATTTGATGTTGATGTGACTCAAAATATCCATAAAATATACAATATTCAGCTTCTTAAAAATATTGTTCCAATGAATTTTTTGAAATGAAATGTCAAATTAAATTAATTCTTATATTGAAGGAATTGGGCCACAAATAGGTTGATTAAAATAATTCTAATGGGCTAATTACCAAATAAATAAATTTGAAAAACGTACAAATTTGTAAAGATTTGTACTTTATAAATAAATTTTAAAAATGTACAAAATTTGTAAAGATTTGTACTTTTAATAAATAAATTTGTAAAACGTACAAATTTGCAAAGATTAGTACTTTTAATAAAAATATTTGAAAAACATAAAAAAATTATGTAATCACATATATTTTGGATTATGTTAAAACTTTTAAAATTATAATTATTCAAATTCCTGTTTGCTTCATTGTGTTCGCTTGGTTAAGAAAGTATTTATAAATATCAGGCTTCTAGTTAAACAATATTGCATAGAAACATGAATGTTGTACAGTCATCAATCGTAATAAATAAAACATATTCATTTTCTTAAAGTTGTTGAAATAAATCCTAAAATAAATCTTTAATAGAATGATTAAATTAAATATGTATTAATGATATCTGAAATTAATAAATTGATCAATTTATACAACTGGGCCTTGTAAAGTTCATATATCAAGTATCCTAAATTACATAAATAAATCCGCCGCTATAATCCTTCCATTTACGAATTTTAATTGTTCTTGAACATTATTGTATATTTTACAATACTGTTGATATGGCATTGGTGCCCCTTATTCAAAATAATATTTAATATTGCGGAAATATTTAACAATATTGTGATGCTACTGGCGTATTTGAATTTGACCCTCCACCATCCGCTTCATTTTCTGAAATACGAAGAGGAATTACTATATTCGTAAAAAAAGTCTGAATTCGAGTGTTTGTGGAATCTCCACGTTTCCATCCTCGCTGAGTCGTTAAAACACTTTTTTCGGAATCGTATCTGTCTGTCTAGGAACACAATAAATAAAAACTGTAAACACAATAAATAAGTCTGTTTGCCTCTTTATCCGATTACAAATGAACACGATGGCAACAAAAGATAAGATTTAGTACATATATTTAGTATCTAAAGATAAGACCCGCAAAAATATTGGAACCAAACCTGTCGAGGTATTGACCGCCAGCCTCTTTTTACTTTCGCCTGCATATAGAAGCGATAGTTAAAAAATTGCAGGGATTGAAATAAATAAAAAAATTTTATGTAGCTTTAATATTTAGAGAGTACATCTTTTTTTAATTTTAAATCTTATCTGTCTTAGGGTTGGCCATTTGTCGCACTCTTCTTTTGTATACATGTAAACTCGATAATCAAATAACGCAAAGATTTAAACAAATGAATTTCTTTATGTGATCTTGTCACTTAAATTGCAGTGTTAAGTCAAATTTTGTTTATAATCAGCTGGAAAAAAAGACATCCAAAATGCATAATCAGTTTTCTTTATGATACAATAAAGCATAAAACTCATATGTGAGACAAGACATTCATAATCTTGCCCAAAGGTCCAAAATTTTATTCAAGAGGGAGAGATAACCCCTTTGCTAAAATATGCCAATAAGTTCCGAGAGATCTCACCCAGAATTAATGATGATTTCCTTAACTTTGATAAATGATTTCCTTAATTTTCATTTCAAGAGTAAATATTTATATTGGTGATTTATAGATGGCGCCACCAAAATAATTTGGCTTTTGAATGAAAGTTTACATGTTGACTATGTATTTCTATTATGTTCGGAATTATAAAAATACTTAAGAGGCCTAATTAAGTAAATTCTATGTATTCCATAATCATTGTAATGATTAAGAAATAGTAAGAATTATCCTTTGAAGCAATAATTAAATTGCGAAAAATATGTTAAAATTATACTTTGTAGAGGGGAAAATTGCTATTTTTTTAAACTGTAAATTGAAATCTCTACTGGGATTCTCATAAACGAACTTAAGAAATTAAAAGTTCATCTGAGTATCTCTTGTTATCAGATTCTTATGCTTTGTTGTCATTAAAAACTCACTGCATATTTTTAAAGCTGTATTCAGGTAAAAGCGAATGTGAATATCCTGTTTTGAATTTTACTGCGGTATTTTACTCCTAGTTTTTGTTTACATGTCATGGGCACTAAAATGTTGAGAATTATTATTCATTTCCAAAACATATGTTAATAATTACGGCTGTTTGAAGACTATCCGATGTGCATCAACGATGAAATTCCTGAGCTACTTTTCAATGGGTCATTTTTCGAAGCTTTCATTAAAGACTCATTTAATACAGATAAAGCAAATGAAGATTTAAAAGTAAACGTTCTTGAGAATTTTTAATTGATCATTTAGAGTAAGCAATCGTTTCTAATGGAAATATAACAATTCAATCTTCTGCCGTCCAGAGGTTCATATCTGATATTTTAATTAATATCAGCTGAAAGATGTAATCCGAATTTGAGTTATTTTTTATGCAACATATTTCCTCTCAATTCAAACTATTAAATGGTATCTTCAGATAATTTTAATTGTAATACCATTTTAAACTTTGTTTCCTTCTCTTTTTCTGCTGACTTCCATGAAAATATGTTTTTAATAGGAGTATGGTCGAGCATTTTAAAATCTTATTAAATAGATTCGAAGTATAAATTCTATCAAAATGTACCAGATAAAAAAAATTAGAATATCAGGAGAAAATTTTCGTTTTTTTTTTTTCCTTCTTATTTCAAGTTATTTTTTATTTTAGGTGTGTTAATCTCCAATACCAGTTTTTCAAATCTAGAAAATTATATGCCTTATTAGTAATCTCTGACCATGAATCTATGTTTCCATTCCAACTTTGGATATTTATCCAATATTCGAATCTTTCAGTTAGTTTGAAGGATTGCACTTATTAGATAATCTGCTTTTCATTGAAGTGGGGTGGGGGGAGGACTCAAACAGTTATTTGAACATCGCTCCTGGAATTTGATATTCAAAACAGCCATTTGAGAAGAAATTATTCTTTTAAACATGTTTGTGATCATTAACTATTGTATTTATGCATAAAATCAAAGCGTTTTTAAACTTACGTGCTGAATCTTAGTTTAATCTAAGCATATAAAAAGTTCGTTTTAAAGCAAAACGAGGTCTATTTTGCGATCGACTTCGCATCAGGAAGATGAAAATGATATCTGGGGGGGGGGCTTTCACCAAACTGTCACGCCTTACCAGAGCATATAGAGCCTCTAGTACGGCTTGGAAGATCTTTTCCAAAATCAAATACATGGTTGATTTTCTTTGTTATCCAGTTTATAGTCAGAAATCCCCTGATCAAGAAGCTGAGACTTTAACATAAGAGCATCGCAGTTTCATTTACAAACTCATTCATTTACATTATATTTGATACAATAATTACATGGAATTCATAAGCATCTATGTCTCTTAAGTTGAATCAATGCGACAACACATATCCTGGACAGGTCGTCTCCGTAAAGGAAGCCGAATACAATTTTTTTGAAGATTATTTTTCGAAAATAACGAAGAAGGAAAGAAAAAAAATTTGAGAAAAAGAAAAAAAAAATTGAGGAAAAATATATTTATTTGACTTTGCTTATTTCTTGTTGAATGTATTTTGTAGGAGGTGTTAAACGTTTACAGTAACTGTACCTCGTAGCATCATAATCTTAAACGTTTACAGTAATTGTACCTCGTAGCATCATAATCTTAAAGGTTTAAATATTTATTGCTTTTAAAGCTGTTGAACATTGGGTCGAAATACCTCCATTTTTCTCCTGTTTACGGCCTTCAAAATTTTCTCCATAACCACGATATAGCAGCAATTCAGCATAAGCATTCGCAATTTTTTGTAGAAGGTACCGTGGAATGTTATCAATTATCACCAAAATGGGTTACCATTGTTGGTAAAACTAACCGTATTTGAAATTCATCGGTTTGGCCACTATGCCCTTGTCGTATTCTTTGACAATTGTACTATCTTATGTCTCTTTTTCAGTAAATAATAGGATTTCTGTAATTAGGTCATAAGAAAGATACGGCCTCTCGGGAAATCAAACCAGTGTTTATAATTTTTCGTTTATAAAAGAGTTGAAAAAAGAGTGAGCAATTAGTTCTTGATAGTCAGGAGGCCTTCTGAAGTCATAGGGCTGACTGCATTGCCTATGTCATACCTCCCAGATGACAGACTCTGCTCCTACAAAAGAGCAATAGATATTATTTAATTAGATAGAAAAGTCATTGTAATTATTTGGGAGTTAAATAATGTTTCAAAAGTCAAAAGAAAAGAGCCAAAGTTATCTGTTTTATTAGACAAAATACCTTCCCCAATTTTCGAAAAAAATTCAAAACTCAAGCATATTAGGAAGTGAACGAAAATCCTGCCGAAATTTTTTATTAATATGAAATAAATAAAAGTGTATAATTAAGAAAATCTATTGCTATTTGTTTGACCTTATATTATTTTTTTCATTTAATTTCTTCGATATTTATTTATATATCCATGTCTTAATCGATATGTAGATATAGATATATAAATAAATATATATATAAAGTTATGCTGTTCGAAAATAATTTTCCCTGTATCTCGAAGAAAAGTAATTCAGTTGCATTACATTATTTTATTCATCACGATTATTTTTATTGGATGTGAATTAATTTTTTTTCCGTAAATCTTCAGAGGTCTCTAAACTCAGCTAATTTGTAGATTTTTTTGTCTTTTGCTTTACTACAGCTCTTGAGAACAGAATGTATTTATAAAACACCAATTGGAAAAAAATTATACGAAGTAAAGAAGTTTCTTTTTTCTACTTTCTTGTTTATGAAGTACACAAAGGAAAAGAATTGTGATTGCCAAAAAACTCGACCGCGAGATCTTAAAGAAACTCCAAATTTCCGAATTTCCCATGTCGAAAAAAAATATCGACGTGAACTTAATATTTAAAATCTCTTTGAGCTAGACGGATGAAAGTTGTTATGTGGATTTTTTTTTTTACACCTAATTTGGTGATTTTTTAAATCCAATTTTGAATGAAAAACATTAGAAAGAAATGTGTCTGTCCGTCCAAGTGCAAGTGGGCATGATAAATGCAAAACATAAAAGTCAGTTAGACAAAATCTGATGAACAGATTTAGAATCTAAAATAGAGATCTGTATCAAATTAAAAACTACATCCGTTTAGGGGGTAACCGTCTAAAAGCCAGTGCTTTGCTGTATATGTAAAGGCGATAACTCAAAAACTCAATTACTCGGGCAAGTGAAAATTGATAGACATTTTTAGTATAAGAAATAAACAAAATGATATGAAATTTTGAATCTAGTCTGTTAAAAATTGAACGTCTATCAATCTGTACTTCCGAATATCTGTGAATACAACAACTTCTAAATAAATGAAATTCGATATGTAATCTTGTGATCTCAACTCTAGTACTGTATCTAATTTGTTTTCAGTCAGTCGAAAAAGAAAGCATCTATATAATATATTCTGCTTTTTCTTTATTATATTATGAAGCATATAACTCATAAGTGCGGGACTCAGATGATAAAAATCTTGTTTAGCGCGAGTCCACTATATTGCGGAGAAGGAGGTACGATACCTTTATAGAGAATATGCGAGGAAGTTTCTGAAAATCAGTCTTGCTAGTTTGGGGAATTTGTATCGTGAAAGTTTAAATTAATTTTCTCTCAAAAATGTCTCTCTACCAATCAGAAATTGCTAAGAAATGCAGGAATTCTGTATAATTGCAAGATGTATAGAAAATTTTCTATGAATCCCATTTATGTATATAAAAAGGGAGAAATTGCAAGATACCATGTAAAGTATGTTTTTATTAGAAAGATAGAATTCGTAAGCCAATAAATGTTTAGCCGATTAATTACTGTTTATTCTTTTCTCTAAATTTCGAAAATAAGCTGTGTACAGAGCGTCCATTCTAATTGTGACCAACTGTTAACTTCTAAACCATTAAAGACTGGAAAACACCAGTTGGAAGAAAAATCATCAAATGACTCAGTCCTATTTTTTGTTGTTTTGGGCAATAAATGCATGATCATAATTATAAAAGTTAAATTTAGGATGACTCAGTCCTATTTTACGTTGTTTTGGACAATAAATGCATGATCCTAATTAATAAAGATTCAGACTTTTAATTTTTTCGGCAGTTCATTGATTGATTGAAACAATATGAGATATAACCCCTTGTGTTATTTAAAGTATTTTTCTAGCCGGAAGTAAATATTTATCTCTTAGGATTTGAAAGTTTCTGATTTGACCACGTCTAGAACGGACACGTCTTTTAGAAAATTAGCCTTTGATAGTATTCACGAGTCTTGTTTTTGCAAGCGGTCACCTTTATTTTCAATTATTTATGTATTTTCATAATTTCTTCTAACAATCTGGAATTTTTATGTCCCTCGTCTTCCAGTCTCTGGTCAGGTGACTACACCCCAGTTTTGGAACTAGGGGGGGGGGGTTTCAGGTTCGAAATTTGATTCTACCGAAAAACCCGCAGTCCGTTGTAAGTTAAATCCACTGAAGCCAAATGTTCTGCTGCTGGCGTGGCTTGGCGTGGTAGTTTGAAGGTGAGGCGACGGCTCAGATATCATTATAGATACATGAACAGTGGTTCAAAATTGCGAGATCCATTCCAAATCAGTTCTAGTGTTTTAAAACGGGATTTTAATGTAACTAACCTAAATCTTTTAAATTATTTCACAGGATTCATACACTCCGTAATCTTCCCCAGAAGGTTTCATGCAAATAGAATAATTGAGAAGAAAATTTTCGTGAAAAAATGCCTAATCAAAGATCAATATATGTTTGTGCGTTAAATGCTTTCGGCTTCATTTAACAATCACAAGATAATGCTTCTTTTATCTTTACATAACTTTTTTCTTTGTGTAGGGCTTATACATTAATTTTCTTTTATGGTTCATGTTTTTTTTCTTTTTTTTAAGTCTTTACTTAAATCAGATATAATTTGAAACAAATTTAATTTTTAGACGATTAACGTGTCACAGGTTCATTGATTACCAACCTTAAAACACATGCTAGACTTAGATGGATCTTTGAATATTGTAAAATATGGTTAGGACCCCCCCCCCTTTTTGTGACTTTTTATGTCACAAAAGGGGGGGATGTGTTACAATAACGAAAAGTACGACTTTAACTCTCTAACAATTGCAAATTATGTAAAAAAAATTTTAAGGCTAGTAAACAGATTTCTTGGTGACTAAGAAATGATTAAAAAATTGTGTGTTATTCACTACACAATAAAAACAAATAAGTTAAATAAGCTTAGTTAGAATAATTTACATTCAAAA
Source organism: Argiope trifasciata (assembly GCA_026543055.1). Lineage (NCBI taxonomy): Eukaryota > Metazoa > Arthropoda > Arachnida > Araneae > Araneidae > Argiope > Argiope trifasciata. The sequence continues at coordinate 105,132 of JAPMOQ010067128.1, read as the reverse complement.
CTAGAGTTAGCTAGTTATTCGAAGAAGATCCCATTTCCAAAATTCCACACCATACCAGCAGGAGAATTCTTAATTCGACGAAGAAACTTAAAAGAAAATTTCTATATTAATGGAAGTATTACAGATGCATTTTTATTTATATTAAGATTGTGTAAGAAAGTTTTATCCCACAAATAAAATATTTTAATGACTTGAGAGTTTTATAAATTATTAATTAAAAAAAATAGAGACATTGAATGTGTTTATTCACACTTAAGAAAGAGGACAAAATGGTGAGAAAACAAAATGTAATCCTGTTTTTCTTATTTTTTAAGTGTAAGTCGTTGATCTTAATTATGTATAGCTTTTCATCCTTTTTATTGAAATTGTATCTGTTTCATATTTATAATCCTATTTTAATCTTTATTAATTAATATTAAAAGTGCATTATAAATGAATTAGATATCCGCAAGTTTCTTTTGAAAGCAGAGATAAATGCTTCTCATTTGTCTATGTCGTAGCAAACTCTAGTTTCTAGGAACAGACATTTTCTTCTTGAATGTTATGTGGAACTTTAAATTTCAATAGGAACATACTTTTGAATGATCTAGTTTGATTTCAAAACTTTAACTGTTAGCATAGTGGAACAAGTAATACTGAAATCTACAAATACAGATATTAATTTTTCTGAAAAAATATTTAAAAAAGAATTGTGAAGTGAGGCTTTTTTAAATCGTTCTATTTTCTAGAACATGGACCATGCAAATGCTCTATTGAGATATGGCACTTGGGATTACCATCGACGTTTCATATATTTTTGAAATAAAGTCTTCATTAATTGATCACTAAATACGTTTTCAGATTAAACATTTTGATTTGGTCACACTGTGTTTTAAAATTATTAAAAGTCAGTTTAGAAGATTTATTGTAGATTTAATATGCATTTTTAATTCTTTGCAAATAATCACCGGATGGAAGTATTCTCAAAGAAAACTATTTAGTGCAAATTGTATTCATTGTTTTATTTTTGTTTGATTTAAAGAAAATCTCCCTTTTTCTTTCCTTTCATTGCGGAAAATAAAATTAATGAATTGATGGCATGATCACATTTTATGTATTTGAGATGTAAAATTGTCATTATTTGATTCTAAAGAAGTTTCAAGTTAAGTATTTCGCTTTGGATATATAGCCTAGTAAAATAATTGAAAACCAGTTTTAAAGCAATAATTTTTATTCGTAGATTCAATACACAATTTAAACTCATATCAACAGATGGGAATATTTTCAAAGAATATTATTCCATACAAATAAGCTTTATAGTTTATTGTTTATTTGATTTAAAGATATTTTTTTAAACATCTGCTTTTTTTCCCTTCTTTCTGGAAAAAGGCATATTAGTAATTGTGTAAAATTATATCTTCTTATTTTAAACTTTATTTATTTTTGATATCCAATCTTAGTTTAATCAATATTTAACAGAAAGCAGAATCCCCAAAATGACAGGATGTTAACTAAAGTAAGTCTAAATATGACGTATCCTTTACCGTTTAAGAACTAAACGGTTTTTTAGATATTTTTAGTACTTATTGTTATTCTACAAAACGGATAATTTTTTGAATGTACTGAGCAATTGAGGGTGCTGAGGTCATTAAAAGGAAACTGAAGAGATGGGATGTTCTAAGTGATTGTGAATACGATGAAAAAAAAATTAATTTCACGATTTTCTGTTTTGCAGGTATTTGTTAAGATACTTTTTTGAATCAACTTTCCACTGAGTTTGGAAGCACTCCTCGATGTATGTATGAATTAATATTTCCTTTTCTTCAATATAAATTCTTGACAGACTTTTTCTTGCTTATTTTTTCTTTAATGCGATAGTAAATTTGGAATTCAGATTGTCAAACTGCTTTTGTCCTTTAGAAAGAGTTTAAATTTCTTCTGAACTTAAAAAGCAAAAACAAAAATAAAGCACCAATTATTCGCAGCAGTTTATATAGCTTATACGTTTTTTTGTTCTTACAACACAATTTGCGCTGAAATTATTTTGTTATAAAGCTGTTAAAATTCATTCCCATACCTTTTACTGATTTCAAATTTTATATTCATATTTCATTTTCAAAAGTTTTTGCACATAAGGAAGTGAATAAAAAAAATCACCAGGAAATCCCAGCTTTTCAAATGGGAAAAGAATGCAGTTATGCAAAAAATCCATAACTGCATTGTTTTTATTTGATTTTAATGGGCCTCAATCACCAAGATAATTCTTTTGGTTCGTGAAGAATTTATAATATATTAACTGAAAATAGTTTTTCGCTCTTTATATTTAATGTGTGAATTAACTAAATAGTGTTGCATTCTATAGGAAACTTAATGTTACGCTGTGCACAAGCAGATCAATGCATTTTTTTGTATATATTAATTGTTTTAAAGTAAAATAAATTATAATCAATTCAAAGTAAATAGGAATAAAAAAGCTAGTTAGTAATTTTTATTTTCTGTGAAATTTCAAAATGGGTATAGTCACTGAAGGAAAGATGTGATTCATCAATTTTTAAAAAGGAAGTATCAATTACTGTATCGATATATATTTCTTCAAAGTGGAAGTGTGGTTCTGTTTCTCAAATACAATTTTATTAAAATTTTGGAAGGAAAAATTTCAAATAGTACTTTGTTTTAAATTATTCTGGTCCGATAATTTCTGGTATAAAAAGCAAATATCTGAAAATTGATTTAGTTAGCAAATCCTTTAAGTAATTTATAATTAAAGCACACCAGTGTGAAAAAGCTATATTATTACTTCTGTGCATTGATTAAATAGAAGTGAGTTATTTGACTACGAAAACCTTAAAACTGCTATTTTCTCCTTGAAATAAACTATTCAATCGACGCAGGAAGTCCACCTCAAATCCTTCTCTTCATCCTATAAAACTGCCTTTAATCGTCTGAACCTCTAATGAAGCACATTGTCGGTCATAAGAAGAAAGAAGGAATAAGGGAAGTGTGAAGACGGGGAGTCTTGAACGTTGGTTGGTATTTTTATTTATTTATTTTTGAAAAAAAAAAAAAAAGGTCTTCGTTGGATGAGGTTATTCTGCATAATAAAAACTTGTACTAGGTATGGATGCCTTGTAAGAGCGAGTCACCGCCTAACGATGATGAAGGAAAATTAGAATCAGTGGAAGCGTTCAGAAATCTATCTGGTTACTTCTTAGGTTATATATTTCAGATGCATCATTTCCTCATATAAACTAATAATCTGTTCATTTGCAAATGAAACTAGTCTTCCGGAATTTCGCCAAACAGGTTCAAAGAGTTCATTGAAACCGATGTCAATATATAAAAAAAAGTTCTTGATTCAAATTTGTAGTCATGAGAGTAAATAAAATGTAAATAACGGAAAGAAAATGGGGATTTGCATCGACAGGGTGGCTTTTAAGATGCTTCTAGAACGCCCAGATAGTTAACATATGTGCTACTTTAAAAACAGTGATTGCTCCTTTCAGCGGAAAAAAATCTGTTTCATTTCCTTATTAGATAAGTATAAATTTTGCAATTGAAGTTGTATTTTTTTTCATTGACAGGAGAATGAAACATGGGGGACGAAATTTTATCTGTAATGCCAAGACAGATAAATCAAAACAAAAAAAATTGACAAAATGTTTATTAGAATGCGTTACTGGCAACATTTTATTCCATATATAATAGTCATTATCTAAGAAGTTACTTTTATTCCGTATATAATAGTCATTATCTAAGAAGTTACTTTTATTCCGTGTATAATAGTTATTATCTAAGGAGCTAATCTTATTCCATATATAATAGTCATTATTTAAGGAGATAATATTAGGAGACTAATTTAATAAGATAAATTTAAGGAGATTGTTACTAAAATATATATCAATGAGTTTTTTTGGGGGGAAAAATCATTTTATTAAGTAAATTATGGGCTCAAGATATTTTGAACACATTCAAAGCGCTTGAAGTTATAAGTTAGTAATTCGAATTGTTTTCCGTGCCAAAATTTTATCATAAGTTAATTACCTATAGATTACCTTACTTATATTAGGTTGTTCGGAAAGTAATTTCGTTTTTTCCTGACAAAGGATTTAATTGCATTTTTCGCACCCAATTTCATACTTAAACCGCAAAATCATTTTATGTTTTAAGAGCTGATATAGCAAGGCTTGAGTGAGAAAAAGTGCAGCTGATTCTTCGCAGTAGTTTTTGGATGGTGCCCTTTTAAATATGGAGAGCAATAAACAGCATTTTCGTCATTTTTTTCTTTTTTGCTATAAAAGGTAAAAATGCTGTTCAAGCCAGAAATAAATTAGCCAATATGTGTGGAGAAGATGTGTTAAAAGTACATCAGTAACAGAACTGATTTGCAAAATTTTTCCTTCAAATGAGGAGGCCAAAAACCACCTCGATCAGTTTTTTTTTACAGCAAAGACCAAAACTTTTATGAGCGTGTAATCATGTTACTACCAAAAGGTATTAGACCAGAATGGCAATTTTATAATTTAATAAATAATTTATTCATTAAACGAAAATTTCTTTTCATTTTGACAAAAAAATACGAAATGACTTTCCGAACAACCCAATAGTTAATTACCTAGAATATACCTTTATTTCAGCATTACCATGAAAACTTGGTGAAATTTTTGAGTTATGAAGTACAATTTAGAATTTAAGAGATTTGCAAATTTATTTTGTCTTTAAAAAAAGTTTTAAAATTAAGAATGCGGTCTTGAGATTTAAATAAACTGTTAGTAGTAAAAATATATTCAGGATCTTTAAAATATATTATTAAGTGAAAAAAATATGAAAGATGCAAACATTTAATTCTTAAACCATTGAAAATTGAAAAACCATCTGCAATAAATATTTTTCACAAAAGAAATCAAAATACAATAATTTGGTATTCATTCACAGATAAAAGAAAACGAAGTATACAACTTTTCGTATCTATCTTTAGCCTATCAGTCTCGAGAAAAGAATAGCTGCGTTAGAATAAGGGAAATAATAAGAATGAACCGAAAAAATATAAAAGGGAAAGAACCTCCCCCCCTCCCAAGATCCTGCTTTTTGCAGCCGGTTTGTTCAATGACTGTCAGTCTCAGGCGTCCCAACTGGCTGTCGTTAAGCTCTATCTGCGGCTGCGCATTGGACCTGTCACCCGCAGATATGCCAACTAAATAAACTCCGGGGCAACGGGACTTCCCGGAGTTTTGGAAATTACGAAGACGGTGGAGCGAGCCCAGGATCATGCATTATTGGCAAGCGAGAGAGCCCGGCAGGGGGCCCCCTTCTCCGGGCCCCGGCTCGGGAACCCCGCTGGGCCCTGCCACCGACACACCGACATCACCCGCTCCGCCGTGCTGGGCTGCTTTATTACCTTTAGTGGAAGCTTTAATTTGCCTCTTAAGTATCACTTCCATAAAATACAATTTACTGAACTGTACTGGACAGTGTTCGACCCTGCATAAGAGAATGGCGAATTCCGTTTTGACCATATTTCATATCTACGTTGATAAATTCTTAGACACCTTTTAGCGAAAGGAATTCTTTGCAAGTATCTTTTCTCGACGCGATTTATGTGCAAGAAAGTATGCCTATGAACCTCCCAGTTTTCGCACCATAATATTCAATGATGAATTTTAAATAGAATATCGTTTTCTATACCAAGCAGACCTCCCCCCCCCCCCCCGTTTTTATACGAAACAAGAGTTTTTTAATCTTTGGCGAATCTTTTACGAGTTTTTCACTATCATAATTTTAAATTTGTGAACATAACTCAATCATGCATCGTCTTTAGGATTTGAAATAAAAATTCCATGAAACATCTCAGGTGATATATAAACTCTTTTTTGTTTTAAGTGGTGCATTCACCTAACTGCGGATTAATAGAAAAATGACCTGTGGTAGTAGTAGTGAAGCTGTTATTTTGATATACATTTTAAAAATATCTCAACAATTAATTTCCAGCTAATCAGATAAATAATTTACAACTACCAGTAAAAGTATATTTCATGTAGCATCCTACATGATCAGATATTTTTTCAGGCTTGAGGGGGGATGAAATCAAAATTTTTCATTAAATTAACAATTTCAAATATTAGTATTAAGAGTTTTTCTTTTCATAGAATGACAGTAATCATTAGCAGTAAAGATAAGTTAGTTGAATGATCCATGTTCCTCCAGATAAAATTAGTAATTTCGAATTTTCCTGTCACGCTTTTGTTGAACTCCCGTTCAGTGTCATTTGAAAATATTCATCAGCTTTGTGAAGCAAAGTTTTATTACCACAGTCAAGGAGTCTAAATAGATTTTTTTTTTTGTAAAAATTGAAATATCTTAATATTTTGAGTTCTCGTGAATTTCATATATTACTTCTTGAAAGTATATATTTTAAATATTTAAACTTGATCAAACAGCAGGAAATCGAAAAAACTAGCCTTGATATATTTATTTTGCTTGGTTTCATTAGAAAAAGTGTGATACTCTACATATTTATTCAAAAATTAATTCTCCCACGACGCAAAAGCTTTATTTAATATATTTTACAAAATGAATAATATTTAATGGGATTATTTTTCTGCTGGTTGCATTAGATAATTGAATTCAAGAAAAGAAATAAAATCGGAAAAATTTCCTAAAATTTCTGAATAATTTCATATATGCATATAAGCATTTAACAGCACATATGTATATTTATAAAGTAATCTGTAATTTAACAATATCGCTAGTTTCAGTTTTTTAATGCATTAAGTTCACGAAAATTCTTTATATTTTATCAGGAAAATTCTTTATTCTTTATATATATTTAAAGAGTAAAGGCTTTAATTAGTACTCTTCTTTTTTTGATCTTCTCAATAATTGTAATATTTAGTTACTAAATTATTCTAAAAGATTCAATTGAAATAATTCGGGATTTCCGATGAAAACGGAGCACTGAATTCTTAATGTGCATTTCCTTTGATAATTAAAGTACCTTAAAAGCTTCCAGTCAAAAAAAATTTCAATTAAAATTTTCAACAGAATTTCAGAGTAAAAATAATTCAAAATTAATAGTCAGTTTAATTTTTAGATTGCAAACAGCTGACTATAATTTTCTCTCATCGCTTTTTCTTTCTCAAATATTTATTATTTTAAAGATACATTCTTGAAAGGGATTTACATTTTTTTCATTTCCTTATATTTATCAAATTAAATATTAATTTCCTCTCATATATTAAAATTATTTTTTTGCTTTATGGCAAACATTTCATTATTTAAGTGTCAGTCTCTGACTTTAAATTAACAGTTTTATATTTGAAAATTCCCCATAAAATTAATACTTTTTTTAAAGAATGGACTTTTAGTTTTAGTTTATAAATCATATGTCAGTGCTTAATTTCTATGTTTTACAGCAGTTAATTAAATCATTAAAAATTAAGGCTAATTAGAAAATTAAACTAAGATTATAAAAACTTTCTTTTAATGTAAATGAAATATTTAACTGTTTTTCTAATTTAATATACATTTATAATTTATCATAAACTAGCAGCACGGCATTGCCCGTGGCGTAGCATCCAAGAAGAAAAATTAATTTTAAACTTAAGTTTAGCCTCCACTTGATACGACATAGGCATGTTACGCAACATCAAACAAATATAAATTTATATATAGAAATTACCAAAAATAGCTACAAAACAATTTTTTATAGCATTCAGAAATATTTAGACTGTTAAGAAGGTAAAAATATGATATTTCCGCAGACAAAGCAGTCCACTAAAAACATAAATAGAAAAGCTGTTTTAAATGTTTGTTTTTCCCTTTTTCCCTTCTGTGTCAAATTTAAATGTCTTTCTTTGTCAGCAGACGAGCGATCATTTTCCTCCTCAGGAGATTCATTCTGTTTTCACAATTCAGCTGCAGAGCGATTTAAAGGAAGACGATTAGTTCGTTCGTCAAAAGACTCTCCTTCCCTATATGTGGACATTATTTTTCTGATATTCGCAAACCGAACGTTTCTTTCCTCTTCGCTTTCCTTATCTCGCTATGCCAAAGTTGTGCTCAGGCCAAGTTTAGATTTCCTTTCTTTGGGTACAATGAGATTTGAATTGCTGTTTAAAACCAGACGTAAGCAAAGAAATGTTTCGCATATGCATACCACAACTTTTGCTATTTGCGCATTCGCAGTTTGAAATTTTTGCGCATGAGCAAAATAATTAAAATCACAATTATGAAACTTCTTTTTTTATTTCGATATAACTTTAATGTACTGAAACCTTCCCCAATGAATGCTCTACGAAATGGTATAAATGTCTTCAATATCCGTTAATTATTTCTCTAGTTTTTGTGGTTCAAACAAACAGACGTTTTCAGGAGACTTTATCTTATACTATGTGTAGAAGTGACAAGGATATTTTATTTATGAACTTACATTTTGCCTTATTCAATTATTTCCCTCTAATTATAATATTCCAAAACATCATTAATTTTGTGTTTTGGTCACAGTAAGAAATATTGAATATATATCAAAAGAAGACAGAAATAACTTTCTTCATTTTTTTTAAATGTAATTCGTCAACTCTATAAAAATCACATTAAGAATTCTTCAAATTTCTTAGAAAAATGGTTCAGGTTTGTAAAATAATTTTACGAACACTAGATTCCATTTTATTTTTTTCATTCCATTTTTTGGAAATTAAATTGTGATAGCAATTAATTAATTTAATAAAACCATATTTATTAACCCCTTGAGGACCAGCGCGCCGGAAATAAAACTCAGTCACGGGACCGAACGCTCTGAAACGGAGCGTCACTACCGGCCCGCGCATTTTAAGCAGTTAAGCCTAATTTTACAAAAACAATTCGTATAAAATCAGCATTTTAATCAAAAGACTCCAAATTTATATCCCATCACATATTATAATCCACAAAATTATATTCCCATCATATATTTCAAAACTTCTACGAAACACACACATAAAAAAACGCCGCCAACGCCGCCAAAACCGAACACCATTCATAAATATTTTACTCTTACCCCTTGCAATAATCCGCTGAATGTACTCCCTATATTCTCCTAACGAAAGAAAGCAATAAACAAGTCACTTATCAGTCAAAATATAAACACAGCGCGCAATAAATCCCAGACCTTTAAAGAGCCGTGATTCTCACTTTGTTTACATCAATAAATATATCAAATACAGAAGCATAGAACAGAAACTAATGCCCGTTCATGAAGGTCAAATACCATATGAGTCGAATGTTGTGAAAACCGTTGCAGTTTACCGCCATCTAGTAGCATTTAAAAATTCAAATAAAACGTTCCGATTTCAAATTACGCATACGCGACTCTGGTCTCTCCGTATCAATCGGAGTTCTTCGCGTGGAAGCGACGCTGGGCTGATAAGAGTGGAATCGCTGCGTCGCGTCCACGAGACCTTGGTCGCGAAGGGGTTAAAGTTCAATAATTATATTAATGTAATTTACGATCAATTGATTGACCAAAGAAATATTAATCTCTTATTTTTCCTCATATTTTCCAAAAAATAATTCGCTATCAATCAAGAGCAAAAGCTAATAAAGTGAAACATAGAAAATAATGACGATCAAAAGAATACTACTAAAGTTCTCGACTATCCATACAAATATGAATGATGAATATCAAGGAGTGGGTGAGATCAAGACAAGCTGATGGGAGGGGGGGGGGCAATATGAAGAAAGACTTATTTATAGTTTAGTTTATATTACTCAACTTCTAATATACGGATACTGCTCTGCTTGACAATAAAAATTCGCCGAGTGAAGCTGTTGCGACATTTCGTTGTTTGTTTAATAATCGTATGTTTTGACTAACGTCCAGCAATGTATAAGACCTTAATGACTGGCAAGGAATATATATGATTATTTTTTCTTATGCATGGCTACAAAAGAAAATATCTTTTTATTATTATTATTTATTTTTTATCTTGTATTCATTAATCCTATAAAAAAAATCAAAGTCTTTTATCGTTTCCAGTCGGGTCATGATGACCGAGGTAAGCTGAAGATCAAATGTTTCTTATTGTTTTCAGTTTCGTATTTATATGTATTTATTATTTTGTGAAATTCATTTGATAATATGAGCCACAAACTGTTTCAAACCATACTATTAGCCCATAGGTAATATTTTTATTATTACTTATTTATTTATATAGCTGAAACACATAAGGAGGAACAAGAGAATTTAAAACAACAAAAAGAAAGATGATCAGAATTTTTCAAAAAAAGGAAGACACCGTACTTTTCTTGTTACTTAGAAGCTTAACTTGTTTCTAACACTCATGGTATCAGTTGAAATTTTCTAAGAAAGTGCAATGCAGTTACAGCATGATGCGAGATCTAGTTTGATCGTCCGTCAGGAAACAAGTGCAAGTTATTGCAAAAATTACTCATAATGGCATTAACGATGTTAAAACTTAGGAAAAAAATTTGTGTTGAATTCGTGATAAGAATAAAAGAAACTTCGAATTTGAAATATATTAATTTACCTCAAGCTAGAGTTTTCATCACAATAAGCCTTTTGTTGCGTATTAGACTTAACAACGTAGAAAATAGACTTAACAACGTGTAATCAACGAGTCTATTCTTTTGTATCTTCAAAAGAAAATATTGTATTCAACTTTTATTAAAATTGGTATCTAATCCCGAGATTAAAATTATCTAGATCTAGTACAGAGAGAGGATGAGATTTTTGCATTATCTTTTTGAAATGAAAAAGTGATATTCATTAAATTAAAATAAAAACTTATACAATTACGTATGATAAAAGAAAAAGCCATTCTAATAATACATGCACATAATTACAAATTACATCAAAAATCGAATGTATTAAAAATGGCCCTAGTTTCTCTTAACTCATTAATGAAGGAACAGAAAATAGTAACCATGCATCAAAAGCAATTTTCACATCCTCAGGAGATAAATCATACTAGGAGTTTTTGTGAAAGGTAAATAAACTAATTAAAATGAAACAATGAATCAAGTTTTAAACCCAAATATTATTAATAAAAATATTTTTAGTATGATTAAAAGAATTTTAAAGAACCTTACTTTAAAACGTTTGAACAAGGAAGCAGAAATTTGAGCACTCTTTTAAACTTCAATTCTTGGACCCCTAACTAGCTTAATTAGCTTCTGAATAACCTCCTCCCCATACAAGGACGAATTAAACTTGCTGGATATTCCTGGCCCCTGAAATTCTTATGTCCTTCTTAAAGCATTGCTTAAGAAGGTTCATTTTTGAAGTTGTCACATTTGAAGTTCATCACATTTGAAGTTGTTCGACTTGTTAGTCCTTATGTTTTCAAATAATATAATGCATGTATTTTTGATCGATGCTTATCTTGGATACCCGCTGGTGTGGTATAGAAGTTTGGAGAGGGAGATGCCAGCTCAGGTGTCTTCCTCGTCATCTGACCTCGATTCAAAATATCACTAATGTTACTTTAAAATGGGACTTTAATATAACTAAACTAAACTTGGATATTTTTTTATACTGAGGATATCATCACAATTATAACATTTTTAGAAAATCTTTTTTTATATAAATGTAAATAAAATTTCTCAGAATACCAACAAAAAAGAAAGGATAGTATTTGCTCATAAGTAAAATATTGATTTTCCAACTTTCCAAGATACTTGAATTAAAGATTGAGTAATGGAAGGAATGAAAATCTCACTTGGTCTTTATTCCTAAGGATCTAGTTATTTGGAATTTTATGATGAATTTGGTCTTCACATTTAGTTGGTTAGAATAGTTCCAAGAATCACCTGTTTTTTTAACTATAAATTTTTGTTTTGAAGCCTTCATTCAGCTCGAGGTCCTTTAGCGGATTTAGTTTTTAATTCATTGATGACCCCATACTTGAATACGTCATCTAATTAAGTAATAGAGAAAATTCGAATGAAAAAGGCTTAATCTTCACCTTTGACTTTTCTTTTAGTAATATAAGTTTTAGATGATACACTTTCAAACACAATTTTTTCTGACTTTTGATTTTAAAAGCAGTCCCTAATCATAAATTAATAATAAATCATATGAATTGAATGTAATCACTTAGCATATATTTTAATTTATTGTTCTTGACGTATATTTATTTATGGTTTTTGCTCTTTCAGAAAGCTAATAGTATGTAAAAAACCAGAACATGTAAAAACAATTACATCACCATGAGCTTCATGATGCTTGTCGAAATGTGTTTTGATGTTATTGTGAAAGGACACTACGTGATTTAATATTATGAGTTAATAAATTCCATTTTACGCAGAGTGGATACGAATAAAACATATTTAGAAATTCAAAATATTCTAAAAACAAATGTAGCTAATTTTCAATAAATTAGTAAAGAAATGAAATTTAATTTATTAGGATTTGGCAACATTTCTGCAGTTTGGTGAAAAAATGATACTCAATAGTGTACAATCTACAGTTTTATATTAGCTTGTAAACAAAACTATAAAAAATTTTAAAATAAAAAAAATGATATTTTGTGGAATTGACAATGATACAACTTTATTCAAATTATGATATTTTGTACCAAAAATCAACATTGTAGAGAAATTTTATTACTTTCTTTTCAAGAAATTTGCTAATTAAATTCATTTACTAATAGGCATTTATAGTGAATATATATCTGTGTAATTGTTTTTGAAAAAGGTTGTAGAAAGTAATTTAAACGGTTTATAAACAATGATTACTCTCCGAGAGACAAAGAGTGTCTTAATAGAATGAAAAGGTTTTGAAATGTATAATTGGAAGCCTTATTATGAGGAGAGTATACAATTCATCAAAAACATTAGACGTTTATGTATTCTGTTTTTACAGGTGTATGAAAACAATTGGAATGATCTAAGATAAGGATAACGGATCTCTCATGAGTGAACTTTTGTTGGGAAAAAAATGTATTTGAATGCTGGAGCGAATTTTCACTGCTTAACGAAATTAGATGTCAGCGTGATATAATTCAAAATGTAAAAAGAAAAGATCATTAGATAAATTCGATGCAGCAAATACTTCATGAAATAGAATGAACGAAAGAAGAATGTTCAAGGATTTTTGCGAGCTTCTAAGAATGAGTCAAGTTATCTCTGCGAAATACTTCCTGTTACAATTAATGAACTTGAACTAAAAATTAAAGTTAAAACTTTCAGCTAAGAAAGATTTATTTTTCAGTCAGATAGCATTAGACCACAAGATTCGAAAAATTTTAAGGAGGATAGTGGTCAACCTACAGTAGAAATCTTTCTAATAAAGCTAATTTTCCAAATTTAATAGCACATAATATCACTAGTTTCAGAAATAATAACGTGGAATAAGGGAAGATATTTAATTAAAAATATATTCGTGGAGTTTTTTATATTGTAAGGAAAGATACCGCCAAATAATCAAGAAAAGGTTACGTAGCGTGCTTTGGTTAATATATCTTATTTGTACTTCTTGGCAGCTTTCTTACATTTTTACATAGCCAGTAAGTATGAGTGTTGAAGGGACTATTGTAATATTATTTTATCCTGCCATGGGTTAATCAATTTAAAAGTAAGTTCCAGTTCTTGATGTCATATATCGCTGAGGGAACTGAGTGGAAGGCATGTATGCTGTATGATTTCTTGATGTCTTATTCACTTGTGAGTTAACAACAATAATTAAATTAAAGAAATTGTATAAAAGTTGCTTAGTCACAGATGAAGCAGAATAAACAATGGAATCAAGTGAAAAAAGTCTGTAGTTGAGAGAAATTAGAGCAAAATTTAGTAGAAGTTTAATCAAAAGTGTTAATTCCTCACTATCAAAAATTATGAAAAGACTCAAGGATTACAAAACCAGATTGGTAAAGGCAGGAAAAGGTGTGCGGATGAATGATAGAAAAGCATTACACATACTGTCTAGGCAAAAGAAAATCATCTGAATCATTAGATGAAATATTTTCATGCAGTGGGGATTGCATACCATTGATTTAGTAAGAAATATTTGAATAAGGTATTAAAAAAAAACATATATCACTGCTGATGTTGGCTTAACAAATTCACTTCATTAATCCATGTTTTTACTAATTCAAGATTGTTAAATGTAAACTTGAAAATATTTATGTAAGAATATTGATTTATTTTCTTTATAACAACCGTAAGTAGAATGGTTAAGCATTTTTTATAATCAGAAAGGTTGCATAAGATTTTCTTAATAAAATACAAATTTTAATTAATAATTGTGTTATAGCATGAATGGATTTTATCCAATAGTTTGTTTTCATTCCAAGGAAAGGCATTTTAAGATGTCTATTTACACAAAAAAATTTGCATCTGACAGAATAAGAATTTTTGTGTATATTGTTGTTTAATTTCTCTTGTGGTGAAATATTGCTATTATAATATCCCATCATAAAAATTACTGTATTGCGCTTTTGATTATTTTTATTATTATAAAATTTAATATATTTCTGGAAGAAAAAAATTCTGTTAGAGGATATTAAACCTACGAAACATATTTGTGTGTGAAAGATTTTGATCATTAGTGTATTCTTCAGAAGTTGTGCCCCAAATTTGGAACAGAACTAGTGTTTTCAATTTTTAATATCGTATACAAACATAACTTAGTTTCTGTAAAATTCGTAAACGCCCTTTTGCAGTTGCCTAATTCATGAATCTGGGATTATAAATTCTAATTAGAGTTTCAAGGTACTGCCAGCTATTGTTAAACTATGTTTAAATATTTGCCCTTTAAAACTGTCTTTAAAACTTAATTTTTCAACCTGAACTTTTACAAGCCTTTTTTAACTAATGCATACTACATTTTTTTTCGTTTGTCTTTGGTGAAGTTGTGAATCCATATTCATTCTCATCACATATAATAATTTTTTACACTTGTATTCCGAGAACAATTAGTTATTGTGATTTAATCGATAGCTTGTCTATTTAATTATTTTTCGAATTGTTTCTAGATATTTATCAACCTCTGTATTTCTATCCATATATCGTAAAAGAATCAAATGAATGAATATAGTCATATCTATTTTTTTTTAAAATTTTCTTTTTGTTACATTTTAAAAATTAACATGATAATACGTTAAATGATAATATACTTAAATGAAATCGGATGCGAAATATTTTTAAATTAAGAAGAATGAAAGTATATAGAATTTTTTAATGTTGAAATTAAATTAAAATCAGCAATCTTAAGGAGCATCCTAAAAATTATAGGGGATCTTAGATTGTGTTTCTCCCCTTTCATTGAAAAATGCCTTGAATAAGTTGATTTACGGAAAGAAACATTAAAACATGTGCAAATTGTTTATTAGTTAATCTAACAATTGCAAAACTTACAAAACAACTACAGAAGAGTAAAGAAAAATGTCTGGAATTCTTGCTTTAAGTTTCTTGTATATCTCTACGTAAAAAGAATTTCTAATTTTATGAACAGATTTTATCTAAATCTTGATACAAATCTGCATATGAGGCATAAATAATTTTTAGCAAATTTCATCAATTGAGATTAACTGTATTTTTTAACTGTCGCTATCACATTTAGATGGATAGACAAATAGGTCTCCAAGTTAATAGATTTGGATTAACATTTTACACTGATCTACGATAGTGATTTTAAAATCTAATGTCAGATTTTATCTACCTAATAATCATGCTTTCATATCCTCAAATTGATATGTAAACATTGACCATTAACCATTACGATTACTGAACATATAGACAGAAGTAGGCATTAAAATGTATTGCCAAAAGTATGTTTTTTAATATATAAAGTTTGGAGAATAATCAAAATTTTTGTTGTCACATCTTTTGATGTATATTGTTTTGAATACTTTTCATAAAGATGGTACAAAGAAAGAGGTGAAATTTTTTCGAGGGAGACGGCTGAGAATATTTCACAAAAATGCTTTAATTTAAGATGATATAAAAAGGTGTGTGATACCAAATTTTGATTACTTTCAAGAACTCCTTGATATTTTTTCAAGCAACCAGTGATGTGCTGAAAAAAACAAAACAGGTAGCGATGTCTTGGGCGGCATTCTTTGGAACGTAGCATGGTACAGGTAAATCGAAATGCCTTTAATCTTTTTAAATCTACAGATATGACGGGAGGGGAGAGGGGAATAAAAAGTATCATGTGCTGCATACTGTTCAACCTAAGAACACCACTGAAATCAACTGATTATTTCGATATAAATTCTATTCAATACAAATTCTAAGTTTGATTCAGAGTACAGAATACTTTTAAAACTCTCCGTTTCAACTCTCTTTTTAGTTATATATAAAGGAACTAAAAAAAGTTATAATTAAGATATTATCTTAAAAGACAAGCGTGTCGGACGCAAAAGCAACTTAGCTTGCAGCCTTGTGTCCCAGTTCTGATTAATGCTTCCTCTCCTTAAAGAATAATACATCATTTTTTGGACGTACCATGAGTGATGATGTCTTCTTTCCAGTGGAAGGCAAAGACAGATGTAGAAGTACTTTAGTTATTAATTAACTGCAGATGCGTTCTTTCTGTCAACGCAGGTGTTGAAAGATTGAATAAAGAGAAAACAATAAAGCTGAAAATGAAACAGTTCATTTTTCAAACTTAATTTATAGCCTTTCATAACTTTAAACTTAGGCATTTAAAATTAACTTAAAAGAAATTATTGAAATGGAAGGAATTTTGATAGGATTTTTAATCCATTGTGAGAGTTGCCTTTTTTTATTTGTGGCAGAGTCTTTTGTGAGTTTTTTTTTAGTGATTTATTTGGGAACACATTTTAATAGCCAACTAAGGATTATGTTATCGAATTTCATTGTCGCTCTTTTCGATAATTTTTTATAGGTATATTGTTATGGACAATAGTCGCTTGTAAATTCATTTCAGAAACATTTGAAACATAGAAAAAAAAGCTTAAATATTTTGAAAGTGTTTACTCATATCAGTTATGTTTGTAATTTCATCATATCTTTATTTTTGCTTTTAATAAGCTGTCATGGACAGTGCCAACTTAAATTTTCCATCGCTTTAATTTATTGCAGAACTTAACTGAATTTATAGAGAAGATGTTTAGAATTATTAATGAGTTATTTGACTATAAGTTAAATAATATCAAATGTATAGTTCTTTTTTCATGGCGAAATTTCTTAAAGTAATTTTTCTAAAAAGAATTACTTTAAGAAATTTCTCCAAGCTGGATCAAGAAAAATTTTATATAATTTTAGAAGCTGATATCTTGAGTGTTATGGTTTTTTGAAATTGCCTGAAATGTAATCAGAAAAAAAATTAATAATTAAATTAAAAAGAAAAAATTTAGGTAAATCAGTTTAAGGGAATGTTAATTTTCTTAACAGAAATTCATGAGTAAGCCTTGAAATGAAAGAAAATTACGTAAAAAAATCTCTTTATTAAATGATAAACAAGAAAAATATAAAAATTACAATTTGTGTGGTTTCATTATCGAAATCAGTTTGAATTCGTTTTATAGGACAATTTTTATTTTCCAAGAATTTTAAAATTTATATTTATTAATATTATTAAATAATTCTATAAAATTTTCATCATAACCTTTCTGGAAATAACAAAAATGAAATTTCAGAATTTTGAAATTTAATCGGTACATTTTTCAAAATTTTTATTTTTTAAAATGAGTTGCTAGCAAGAAGTTTTGGAATTTTTTTAATTCATGTGATGTCACAGTGACTTGACAAATATAACTGCACATACCATACTTCCCCTCGCCCTTTAATAAGATGTAAGACTCCATATTGAGCTTGAGGAGGCATATATTATATGTTTCATATGGATTTTAACAAATATGATTAAACAAAAATGTTCAATATTGGTAGCTTTCTGGTATTTTTTTCCAGTTCTTTTCACAATCGATTTGCATACCATTTCCTTTAGAAGCTCGTCTATTTTCTGCCGCATCTCACGATTTCTGTGAGCTAAAGTGTTTACCTCTTATTATCTTAACATATTTTGTTATAGCCCGTTGCAGATTCAGATTATTATCACAGTATCTAAATACTTTTGGAAGAACGCAGGAAAATAAATGCATTTGTGGAGAAATTGGTACGGTTTACCACTATTTAATGGAATGTATGGAGATCTCAGAGTTAAGGAAGGACCTGATGATTGTCAATAATGATTTAAATGCAGTACTGATGATACCAGGTAATCTCAAAACCCTGAAGGTTATGATGTTAAAAATTGAAAGTTTCATTCCAACTGTTTGAGAGAGCGCAGATGGGAAGAAAGACAGCTATTTACTATCCCGAAAGGAATGTTAGTTTGATTGTTCGGTCTATGTAATGTTGGACAATACTTATTCAGCAGTTGACCACAACAAATCCTGTCGATACTGCTACGTTCAGTGGTGGCGGGGTGGTCGGCTGTGTGCAAGAAGAAGTATCGAAATACTTTTAGAGTGAAACTTGTAGATAAGGATACTCTTCGTTTCAAAAATATTTGGATTTATCTATAAACGTTGTATTTAAATTGCGATTTATACAGTTGTAGAGTAAAATTTAAAAAAAATGGCTATTATAGCAGAAATTTAAGTGTCACTGATACAATGGACGAATGGATTAATTATTAAATTATGTCAATTTTCTTTAGGGAAGCGAAATGTTTCGAGGCGAATGATCAATTTTTAATTTTATCGCCATCTATATAGAAACAACATGAGAATTTTTATTAAATGCTATTTTTGAGATTATAAGAAAAAAAATAATTCATTAATTTTCTTGAGAGTGAAAAAGTATATTATAAGCAAAATTTTGTGATGTGAAATAAAGGAAAGAATATAACTGAATTAAGGAAATTTATATGGCTTGACAGTCCTATGATGAATGCAATTGAGCATTTAATCTAAAATTATACTTTTCTCTGTTTTATGTCTTACTGTGAAATCACAATATACTTATTTCTGTACAATAAGCAAGGGAATTAAAGCAGCGCATTTTACGAGCTAAAATGTGAAAAAGAATTCCTTTCATTATTGGTATTGAGCATCATTTTTTTATATGGCTCAGCTGAACGATTATACTCGTTTGGGGGGGGGGTTATGAAATAAATTTAATTATAAAGGCTTTAATTAACAAATTTTAGCATAAGATAAGCTTTAAACTGCTTAACAAGAATATTAATGAAATAACCAATCACATTTCTGATTATAAAAAGGAGACATTAAAAAAATTACAAAATACGAATATGAATTACTTATTTGATTTTAAATAGCCATTGGGCCGTGGTGGCCTGGTGGTAAGATTTCGGAATCGGAGGACTTTAGGTTCAAGACCCGATTCTATCGAAGAACACATCAAACATCCCTCAAACGAAAATCCGTTCGCTTCATATGTTCTTCTACTGGTATGGTGTGGAGGGGGAGTGCTAGCTCAGGTATCGTCCTCGTCATCTGATTGTGACTCAAAATTGCGTAGTCCGTTTCAAAATAGCCCCAGTGTTGTTTTACAACTGGATGTTAAGATGTTAATCTAACAAAACTAAAACTTTAAATAGCCAGATTTTTAATTGGGATGAAAGTTTGATGACCTTCGCCGGTAGAAATGTGAAAAACTTTGTGGCGTATTTATTAAGATTTTTTCTCAGAGAATGGGATAAGCGATTTTTTTGGCTCTAGTTAGTGCTGGAAAGAGTACATTAATTATTATTCTTATGTACGAATAATAAATTTCAGTTTTGTTTCCATATTCAGAAGTAATAATATCGTTCTTCTGAAAGTCACTGCAACGATTTTTTAATGAATTCTGTATATATTGTCTTATTACTGAAGTTTGTCATATGTATATATAAAAACAAAGCGATACTTCTCATTATTTTTATACCAAGATAGGTAAAAAGGAATTTAAACTGTTTTATTTTTAAAAAATGACAGCTGCATTAGATGTTTTTTTTGTTTTATTTGTACTGTAATAAAAGACTTTTTGTTAATATTAATTTGTACAAGGGCAATGAACCGTTTAAAATCTGGATGAAAAAGATTATTTTCCTGTGGAGTCATCAAGCTTTTGAGCTTACGCAGAAGAATTCGATAGTACCTCATAAATTTCCTCTTAACATGAATAAAATATTCAACTCTAATTAGAAAAATGTCTTGGAGATTGTAGATTACAGAAATAATTTTTAGTAATATTTTACATTCCAAAGTAATGACTTTATTTCAACAATACCTTGTAAAAATCTTTAAAATGCCATCATAAAGTTTAAAACTTTAATAACTTAAATAATAAATATAAATTATTTCAGAATTAGCTATAATAGAAATTTCTCAGTACAATTCGTTATAAAATCAATATTACTAATTTTTACACGTTATTATTTGATTAATCTTTCATAAAGAATTCTTCAAAAAAACGTAAATTATTTTTGTTACACTGAAAAAGAATGCTTAGATAATGAACAATTAACCCAAAGAAGGTAGACTCTTCATTCCCAATAAAAAGATTGGTTAAGAACACACATGCTAATTGAGACATGAGTGGTTGGAGAAATTCTCAGCAGAAAAATATTGTCCTTTCTAACAATTACACATTGAAAACTATTCTTGGACAGGAGGCAGATAGAAGTTCTCCTCCCTCAACTGTTTCTCTTTGGTGGGGGATCAACCTTTTCAATGAACCTTTTTCTGTGTGGACTCTACAAAGAACTTCGATCCACTAAATGAGGTAACAGCTTGCAGTGGCAGCAACAACAAGAGAGCTATTTGTCGGAACAAAAGGACGCACTGGGTGCGGGGATAGATCTCCAACTCATGGCTGAAAAAATAAATAAAAATAAAAGCGTTTAGTGTTGCTGATAGCAAGCTATGAGCTTGAAGAAACGGAAGCATGAAATTCTTGTTCAGGTTGCAATCAAAATAATCATAGTGAGTTACTGAATATATTCAGACCTTGATTTATAAGATATTCAAATTGTGCTATGTTGGAAGGTAAGCGGACAGAAAGGACTTAGCATTTACATTTTTGTTTAGAAAAACTAAGCAAATGCAAACATGAAAGTGTAAAAAACTTAAAATTTCGCAGAATTGGAAAAGTTATTTCAAAAATTTTACATGAATATCATATACGAAACTGCTGACCTAGTAAAAAGGAACGAATCGATAATTAGTAAATCGAAGAATGAGTCAAACGCTAATATTACATATCCACTTCAAACTGAAAAGAGGATTCGAATGATATGTTTTCAAATAGTGATTTTTCATATTTTCAGGAATCCAATTTACTCGTAAATCGAAGGCTAAATTAATTAATGCTTTTAGCTGGCATACAAATAATTTTCTGCCACTTAATTCGAAAATGATGCTCTTCTGCTCTGTCTATGATGGATTAAAGCAAACAAAAATAAAATAATACAGCACTAGTATTGAAAAGTAATTATTGATTTACTAATAATATTATGAAACTTCAGTGTCGGTAAACAATTTTACTTACAAATTTATAAAACGCTATCTTTATAAATCCTTGTAAATATCATCAGCATTTAAAATGCTTTTGATTATTTGAACAAATATTGCTGTAAGGGATCGAATCAATTAAGGAATAATAGCAATTAGGGTAAATTTCCTTAACTTCACGGTATGCTATGAAAGTCTACACTGTTATGAAGAATCAAAACAAAAGATACAGCTAGTGCTTTCTGTTTAAGCTCAAAGTGTAAATAAAAAAAAGAGAAAAAAATGAATTTAATTTTAGGAAATAAAGCAAAGTAACTAAATAGTTACCCCTTCTTTAACTTGGAAAAATGTGCGTAATTTTGTTTATAGTTCCCTAAAGAAATTAAAAAAGACAACATATTCTTAATTTGAGAGTCGCTACTTTAAATGTAGTTACGAAAAAACATTTGAGATCCAGAAAACTTTAACATGTGTTTCACTTGGATTCTTCAGCACTAGTTACCAAAAATAAATAATTAAAATAATCTGCCATTTTATTATTTATTAAGATAATTGTTTTAAATTAAAAGTCATGTTGTGGTCAAATGCTACATTTATTCTTTTTTACCTCATATGTGTACAGCCCGTGTCGTGAAAAACTTTTCAAACTTTTTAGAGAGTTTTAATTATTTTATTGCTGGTAAAATAGTCGTGAACGAGAAAGTTCTCGGTTTAGTTTAGTTTAGTTATATTAACGTCCCGTTTAAAGCAACACGAGGGCTATGAGAAAGTTCTCGGAAAGCTTGCATTAGAATATATCTGCATTATCATATTAAATGTGTAAAATTGAGAATCATGATTAAAATCCAGAAGAATCCTGTGGTTTTGATGAGTTAAATCTTGGTAGATTCAAAATATCGATAATTCGGTGTGTTTAGAATTTAAAATACTGTTTCTGGTATATTGTATGGTTTACCAAGCAGAAAGAAAACTTAGTGATGTCATCTTTTAATGTATAATATTTTGTTTTACTTTTCAGTTTTAAAAAAATCGCCAAATTACGATTAACTTAGTTTTTCGTAAAGATCTGTGAGTTCCCGAATAACTCCAAAACACACCCCTTTTTTCGATAAATAACACCTAGCAAAAATATGGTCGTTCCATTTTATTAAGAGAAACAGAAAAAAGAAGCAGGAAAGAGAAAATACGCTCTCCAGATTCGTCATATTCACCGAACGATCATAAAAAATGTGTGAACTTGACCCTAGAGGAAGTCCCTACACTTTCCATTAAGCCGCAACGTCTCAGTCTCAATTGGATCAGATACCACTCACTCTACATCCCATTCCTACACCCTTCTGGAATGTCCCAAAACCGCAAGAGATGGGTGATGGCACATTCATTTGTTTACTATTACGTACTACAGCAGAAATTTCATCAAATCTATCACATCAAGAGAAACTGTTTCTACAGTTTATCCTAGTCCTCCCCCTTTCAATAAAGGATAAACGATCACCAACATAATTGGATGAAGTCCTCTCTGAATCCCTCCCTACCCTTGGTGGAATGGTGGCATGTCCTCAATCGCCACTTTCCATCAGCCTAAGGGAAGGTCCGGGATGGCTGTCATTTGAAGTATTCACCAAGCACGCGACCTGCTCCATACAACATCGATCATTTCGCGTCCATTTATCATGACTCCATGATCGAGAGGACGATAACGGACCGCAGAATTAAGCGTTTTTCTCTCTTTATGGAGATATATGGCAAACATTTTTTATTCGTATTGCTCATTTTTTTTTCTAAAACTTCTGGATTTTTTTTTCACACAGATATATTTTTTGTGTGATTGCCGCTGGCGGAATGGTTCTCATTCTTCTGTTCGAAGTTTGTTAGCTTAAACATCTTCCACTAACATATGCTGTTATGAAACATCAGGTGGGATGGGTTTTTTTGGGGGAGAAGGAGGGGTGTTTATCCTCTTTGGGGGGGTGGGGATCAAAAAAAGGAAATCGATGTTTACTTTTATTTTCGAGTGTAATAGATTTTTTTTACTCGTTGCTTGAAGAGGATATGGATGAAAGATGAAGATAGAAAAATAAATTCGTTAAGCAATGCGTGACTGTGATATTTATGGTGGAAAGTGATTCAAATTTGTTACTGATTAAAACAGGAACTAGATTATCTAAATGATTAATTTAGAATTTGTAGAAAGTATCTGAAAATTAAATGTAAGAATCATTTTTTTGTAATTATTGATTTCCTTACTTTCATCACTATTACAAATTAAGGTTTATTTATACATAAGGGTTTAAATGATTCATATCTGAAAATAAGATCTAAAAACCTAAAGTAATTATAAAATTTATGTTTTTAAAAATCTGTTTTTAGATAATTTCCCTTTTCTAGATAATCTCTGAATTCTTTTCTAAAACTCTATACACTTTAAATATCTTAAGACACTTAATTGGGTTACCTGATTGATTATTTGGTCAAAAAAGGAACTACCCGATTCAAATATTTTGACAGGTTATTTCAAATCTCAATATAACAATTCTGTTTCCCACTGGTATCAAGCTTTAATAATATGTGTGCAAGTCAGGTCAGATAAAAAACAAAATAAGCTCTTAGCAAAGGCTTAAAAAAAAATCTGCTCAATATGCTTTGAGCTGAACACCATAATTTCTGAAACTGTCGTGTATAAAAAGAATCTGAAGAAATCTACATTTCACTTCTATTTATTTTGTTATAGTTTTTTTTTAATAATAAAGAATAGATACATGCATTTTTATATTTTGAATCGGTCCAGTTAAATCAAACAATTAAAGGAACTTACAGTATATTAAAATTTTATCTGATCTATATTGAATAAAATACTTTTCATTCGTTTCCACAGAACTATAATGATTACTTTTAATGAGAATTTTTCTATAACAACTCGCTATATTGAAAATGATTGCAAAGAAAGAACTTTTTGAAAGAAGGGTAAATTCATTGATTAAACATGCGCAGCTAAAAGGCGTAGAGGAAATTTTTATTTATTTAAAAAACACATGAGTACTTAAATACATTGTTATTTAGTTAAATAAACAGGAGGCAATTATTCATAGAAACCAGTAATTTATTGCGAAAGGAGCGAATTACACCGAATATTACAGCTATCCATTAAAGAAATATTATTAAAATTGCACTCCCGCTAAATAAGCAAGAAAACCTTTCCACATATTGTCATTAAGAGGAAAACAGTGCATTCCATATTTGTTAAAAACAGAAACGAAATGAAAATAATGTTTGTTATGAAATGCATAATGAATAGAACCTTGAAAAGAATACAGCGGTAATGAATAATTTCTTGTGTATATTGACATTTCAGAGGCTACGATGAGCCATAATTTAGCAATGCTGAGAAATCAATTATCATGGCTTTACGCCATGAATGGATAGGAATGACAGATCTGTCAATCATATTCCGGAATTTCAAAAACATTATTTTGAAATGAGAGCCATTTATAAGCAGCGCTTAGTTCTCATTTCGGATAAAAGGAAAACTATCATTATTATCTTGATATCTGAACAGCTGTTGTCACACAAAGCGTTTGATTTGAGTGCGGATGTTTTGATTTCGTCTTGTCCCAAACATAATGTTTTCTTTTTTACGGGTGATGTATTGAATTAAGAATAATATTTAAAAGCAAACGGAAGAAAAACCCAACCTTGCTGAACGTTTTCCTTTGATAGATTAAGCTCAGTATAGCGCTTTTTTAACTTTTCAGCTTGCTAGCCATTTTGAAGGGAAATTTTTTGTGATCTCATTTTTCCCCTAGAAAAATTTTATTCTTATACGAATTTGTTAAACAGATGTGAAAGCAAAGCATTTATTTTTTATTAAAAAAATTA
>JAPMOQ010067128.1:3425-70955 GCA_026543055.1 Argiope trifasciata | reverse complement strand
CACACACACACACACACACACACACACACACACACACACACACATTGCGAACAATTTTTTCATTTTCTCTACGAAAATGTAAAGGCACAGATACCAAGAAATCTATTTTTTTCACTTTTTCCTAAGCCCCATGAAACAAATCTCTATCTGAAACCGAGAATAAATATTGGCTCACTGGGCCATGATTTTAAACCTATATAATTTTTACCTACACCTTAAAAAGCTGGTCTGCTATTTGAAAATATTAGAATTCTTTTTTGGTACGGGTAAATACAGCCTAGTATTGGAAGTCTCAGCAGTTTCGAGTTTTTCATTCTAGGCTTGAAGGATTTTGCTGAAGGCCCACAAAATCATTGTGTTCGTTCTTGTTTTGAAGAAGGGGAAAAAAAAGATTTTTATTTTTTATTTTTTAACTGAAGTGAAAGCGAGCTAAAGCATGCAAAAAAAATGCAGGTAATAAAGGATTAAATTGTTTTTCACATTTTTCTTGCTGTTTGAATATTTACATTCTGAATAGAATTGGAATATTTTTAATGCTGTATGATTATGAATGCTTAATAAAATAAATGCTACATCACTAAACGTTATTAAAAGCCATTCAGAATTTTTATCTTCCCGGAAAAGCTGTTGCGAAAATTAGATTTCTGAACAGTTTAATTTGTTAGCTGTGTGGAAAAAATAGAATAATTTTATGGTTTCGAAAAATAAACTTTTGCCTTGTAGACATAATCGATTTTGAGTTGTTTTACTCTAAATGCAAATGATTTTGTGAACAGAGAAAAATCTTTATTCACCCTCACTTTCATGCGGGAAAAAAAAGAGATCTACCTCCCTCACCCTTTCCTGAAGCTGACGTTACCTCGATAATAAAGTTCTGGCCGAGCATATGGTGCTGGGAAGAAAGCGTCTAATGATCTGCCACGGAGAAGATAATTTAGCTAGGCACAAAAATCAATTTACTTCCAGAACCCCCCTGTCTCTCCACTTTCACCCAGTCCGGACGCCCCACTGTGCCCTTTGCCCCTCCTTCCCTCCCCTATACGCCCTGTTTAGGGGGGGAGGGACGCACACCTTCCATTTGTTAGTAAAGTAACTCACGGACTTTTCGTGGCTAGGCAGTGTCATGAAAACCAAAACTATGTAAATGACATCGACTCCGCCCTACCTCAATCCCGTTGAACATTATTTCTGATTTATCTGCGCAATAACTGTGGAAATAGACTGTCTCTCTCCCCAGCACGCATAAAGCCGCTAAGAACAATGAGTAATGTGACGCTCCGCAGAAAAAATCCCCCCCCTTCTGTCTATGCTGTTTTTTACGTATATATATATGTGTGTGTGTGCATTACGTTGCTTTCTTGTATGCGCTTGATCGCCAAATGCTTGTTTCTTTCAATGAAGTTTATGATTTTAATAACGGCAGGTGATATTGCAATGGCGATGTCTTATCTTTGTTTTTCTTTGGCATCCTTGCGCTTCGGATGATGACTAATGCATTAACGAGGTATTATAGTTGGACATTTCGGATAAATAGGACGAGCCATTAGTTTTAGTAGAATATCAGGTTAATGGGGATAATTTTGTGAAAATGAAAGTTCGAATCTGCATTTTCCTCGGCATTAGGATGCGCAAAAAGAATAGGTTATGTAATGAGAAGAGCAGGGGGTTACGACCTCTTTTATTTGGTGTCATCTTTGATGATTATGTCCTGGAATAGTGTTTTAAATAAAGTGAAAGGTAACCGATTTAAAATATGTAACAGAGATTTTGAAGTTAACAAAGATGCAGCGGTGGCGTGTCCATTAGAGATGGAGAACTGCTGCACACCCTGAAATTTTTTTTTTAATTTTTTTTTCCGTTTTAAATTTGATATAGTTATTTTTCCTCCTAGAGAGTTTAATAAATATTGAATATGAAAATAAAATGTTGGTGATAATTAAATAGAAGAAGATATAAAATGAATCAACAAATAAAAAATTCAAAAATTCGGGATGCTGATTCAGTGTAACTGACTTGTTACCTTTATAATTCACAACAAGTTGCTGCATAATCTGAAAGTCACGTCAATACCCGTATCATCTATTAGGTCCGGAGGTTAAGAACTTTGAGTTCTAGAAATCCGTGACCCATTCCTCAAGTTGGCAAATCGCACAAACTTCGGAAGCATCTAAATTCGACACACATAGAAAGGCTAAAAATGCAGTTTTATCCAATTGAGTTTGATTACGGGTAGATTACTCAGGCATTAACTCTGGCTGACTTGAAGTCCCATCCCCTCATTTAAAGCTTGCCTTTTCCCTCTTGATTAGTCTTTCTTTTCTTTTTTGATTATTTTCTTTGCTCTTTCTATATTTCCTTTTTCTCTTTCCCTGGTATATGGTTATAATTTCATTTTAAATTGCTTTTGAAATTCATCTGCGATAGTCCATATTCGTTCTTTTATTAAAAGTCATTCATGGAAAAAAATTGGGTTGATAATTTTCTAAAATATAAGTGAGATGACTATAGCTAATATTTTTTTTGGTTATTTAGATCTAAAACTATTTTTTTTAAATTTATTTTAATCGCATTGTTGTGAGAATTATTCACCGTACGGCCTTTTTCTGAGCTGATGACCATTGCAGCAAAAATGTATGAATGAAATAACAATGCGAATATTTTAGAAAGATGAGAAATAACAATAAAAGCAAAACATCAGATTACTGTTTTGAAAATTGAATTTTAGATTAATTTATTGGTATTTTACGCAAAAATATTAATTAAAAATTTGTTGCTTTTATTAAATATACCATTTTAAGATTTTCCCCTTTTCTGTAATTTCGACTCTGATCTGTGGCAAAACATGTTATAGAACTTAAATTACGAGTATTTTTTGAATACAGTGCTTAGCTGTACTCTGTGGCAGAGTTAAGTAATTATTTTGTATCTAATGGAAGTCATGATATTTCCGATAAGCATAAATCATTGAATTACACATTACTAAAAATCTTGTTTTGGGCGATGGTAAGAAATATCATATATTTCTTTTAGTGAGCATCGGAATGTTAAGCAAAGTTTTAGGTGAGAATCAATGTAAGATTCATTACCATTCATTGAACTTTTGTTGCAATAACGCATATTTTTAAATTACATATATTACTGTACCATTAGTTATGAATTACATTTGATTCATCATAAATGTATTAACATGATTAGTCGTATATGAATTTTTTAAGAGGATTTTTACTATTTACAGCAATAAAAACTGGATGAGCACACATTTTACAACATGTATCATATTTTCAGAAGTGAGAAAAATAATGGTTTAGAATTAATGCCTAATTTCAACAATCTATTTTAAATCACAAAAAATAAAATCCGAAAATTTTTATATGTATTTTATCTTATTTATAAAATCTCTTTTAAAGTGACGTCCCTTCATTCTTTGCCATTTTATTTCTAACTTTCGGATCTCATTTTTAGTTTTT
The DNA here is from genome assembly GCA_026543055.1 of Argiope trifasciata. Taxonomy (NCBI): domain Eukaryota; kingdom Metazoa; phylum Arthropoda; class Arachnida; order Araneae; family Araneidae; genus Argiope; species Argiope trifasciata. Next base: position 67,488 of record JAPMOQ010067128.1, on the reverse strand, counting down.
AGAATATTCCTAACTTCGAAGAGATTTTCGGAGGGCTACGATGCCTCAGAATTTGTTAATATTTTCACTACGTGTAAATTCAAATTCAAATTTATTTTTAGAAGGCTGTAGATTAAATTCTAATTAAGAATAGGACAAAAAGGCTGTGTCTCTTAATTTAGTTGAAAGTATAATCAATTAGATGTCTAGATAACTCCTAGCAACATCCATTCCGCATTAATAATTACAATTAAATTTGAAAATTTCCTTATTTGTACAATATCAGAACGACGCACGACCTCAACGAACTAAGCAGAAAATAATTAAGATTTGCGTAAATATTCTAGAAAGAAAATCCCATTTCTCTGTTAGAGTTACAGATTTTGTAATTCAAAGTCCTTATGCCTTGGCATCAGAATCTCGTTTTTAAGATCCGATTTCTTGGCTGATCCAAAGTGGCTTGTCTAGTTCTTATTGAATAAATTAAGGTCCAATATTCTTTAGCTGTTGTAGTTTGGAAGAAGTGTGAAACTTTATACATTGTTCTCGTCTTCTATACACATCGTAATACACGTCGAAAGATTACGTGATCTGTCTCCTTAATCGTATAGGTATTAATTCGAAAAGGAGTTTAACACTATTTTGCATTCTTCCTTATTAGTCCGGATTCCGTATTCATGACGACTATAATGCTATTTTAAATAATTGGTATTTATTTAACATGATTTCTTTAGTCCTTAGAGTAATGCATCCATGTTTAAACACTTGAAGATAAAGACAGGCGATACATTAAAAGAATTTAAGACTGATTTAATCAATAGGAAGGCACAGTTATGGTTAATAAGATATACTATGTACGCTGATATAGAATAGAAGTCTGAAGAGATACGAATTCAGATGTGGTTCTCAGCATTTGGTCATAGTTAAAAATTGCGAAACCTTTTCTATGATAGTAAACACCTTTTTCTAAAGTAACACTCGCATTACTTAAAAAAGGGGGACTAAGTTATTTTATATTTTACTCAATATTTATTTTCCGTTAATAGAGACTACAGTTCCATTTTGAAGTGTTTTTATTTATTTAGATTGACTTCCCTAGTTTGTATTGAGTCATTCATTCATGTTTAAATACCTGAAAGCCCTTGAAACATTAAAAAGATTAAAGACTGATTTAACCAATAAGCAGGTATAGTTATTATTATTATTGGAATATAATATAAGCTTTGAATAGGGAACAAAAAAAAAAGCTTGCAACAGTTTTAAAAGGACACTGACCCCATTTGCTACATATATATCAGGGAAAATTTCAGCTTTGAATAACTGGGGATGAAATCAACTAATGATAGTTTCGTTTAGATACGTGACTACTCAAGAAATTTTCAAACTGGTAAGCTATTAAACAAATGTTAAAATATTTAAAGAAAAATAGAGAAAAAGAATTTTAATTCTGTATCTTTCTTAAGGATTCTTGCTTCCGAAAGTAATTTGAGTTTATGGCTAACGATATAGATTTGATCAGGTTATACAATTCCCGTTTATGTAATTTAATTCATCACATGATTTAGTAAAATAACAACAAGAGAATATGGGGAACAACAAGAGAATATTTAAATAGAATTTTACTGTAACTTAAAAATTGTTAATGAGTATTGGGGTCTTTGAAGATCTAAATATAATCAATGGGGATGGATTATAGTCTTTGTCTCTATTTTGGAAGATTTGAAGAAGTCTGGTGAAAGCTTTGCACAAGTTCTAAATTGTATAACAAAAAAATGATTGCAACTTTGAGTCGGATAGTTGAGTTATGAGTGGATAATAATTCATTAGAGAATGGCTTTTTTTAGGAGTTGTTGAGAAATGTGTTGGATATGTTGGAGGTATATTTTCGATTGATATATTTAATGATATTTTTAATGTTTATAGATGTTACGGGATAGTTAAAAAATATGGCATATATTTACTTCGAAATTAAGATGAATTTGACTTGCTCCAACTTTTTTTATGTAACTTAATATGAAAGCAGTAAAATAGTTTCATAAATTCGGAATTCTTTCATAAAATATTTCCTTATTGATTAGAGAAATTCTACATTTGATTGAATTCTAAATTAATCCCTCTCAAGATAATATAGCAATAACTATCCGAATATAATTGATTTACATAGCATAAAATTTAAAGCTCCCGTGTTGTGTTAATAAATAGCCGTTCTTATTTATATAGAATTTTTATCCCTATATCGACTTGATAATTTACAGTAAATTAAATATAATCTTTGCCTTTTTTTGATCAGAAAAGTAATTGAGAACGTCGCTTTCCATGATTTGTCTAAATAATGTTTAGACTAATTACCAAAAAGAATTTCAAGTTTTGAAGTCCATTTGATCGAAGCAAAGGGATAAATAATTAAATTAGGAAGTCCCGAGAAGAGTTTTTCATCCTCTGCACGGAGTTTTTTTCTTTCTTTTTTTCTTTTTTACATTATTCACTAAGTTGTGACTAGAGTTGCTCTGAACGAAGGGAATTGTTCCCTCTAGCAACGTTTACTAGGTTTTGAATTGGCTTTTTTCATTAGAATCGATTTTGAGAAAGAAGAATTCGCCACCAAAGAAATGTTATTTAGCATATCCCTGTAACTCGTAAAATTGCTAATTAAAAGAAATTAAATATGTGGGCATTCTTTAGGAGAAAAAATTACTTTCCTCTTATTTATTACAAAAAAAAAATCTTCGAATTCATTATATTTGCGTCCGCTTCCCCCCCCCCCCCCAACTCCGTGTACAAAGTATTCAAAAAGAAAGCAATTGCTAAAAGTTTTGGACTGCAGATTTTAATGAATCTCCACGCTTCAGATCTTCTGGAATGAGAAAAAAACACATTTTTTAGAATTACATCTGTCTATCTGTGGATACGACAACCTCAAAACCGCTTTGAGCTAGACGATTAAAATTTGAATAGGGTCTTAACGCCTAATTTGTAGATTTCTAGTTAATTTTCGACAAGATCCATTCAGTGGAAATTTGTTTATCTGAGTGTCTGAATATAACATAATGACTGCAAAACGAAGATGGATAAAATTTGGTATAAAGATTTAACATCGAAAGTGCAAATGTATCAAATTTTGAATTACATTTATTTAGAGATTGGCTGTGTCTCGATCTGTACTTCCATATGCATGTAAATTCGATCATCCTGAAATGCAATGACTTAAATATATGCAATTTGATATATGATTTCCTGGCCAATTGCAGTTTCTCGGAAATTTTTTGTTTCAGTCAGTCACATGAAAAATGACCAAAATATATATTTAGTTTCAGGTACTTTTGTATTTACCTTATCCTAACGATTGATTATCAAAGATTGCACGCTATTACCCTATTTCGTAACTATTGTACTCCAGTGTCAGTCAGTTAATGACTCATAAGTACATTTAATAGAAAGAATACAAGGAAATATCGGAGAAATCCCTCGCACCGGTTTCATTTATATAAATAATTTTAATGTTGCTAGTACCTATATTGGTAATTAAAAGCAATTAAAAGTTTTGATTATACAGTCAAGGATGTGGATGATGTAAATTAATTAGATAAATTGTCTATGCTTGAAAACTTTATATTGTATTTAAAAGTAATATTTCATTAATTCAATCATATTTATTTTAAAAGATTTATATAACAAATAAAGTTATTTCTTTATGCAGAAGACTAAAACTGGACATTCACGATCACTGCATGCTGCTCAAGTAAAGTGATGACATTCCAAAATCGATCGTTAATTCAAAAATTTATCAGAACATGAATTTCGGGGGGTGGAAGACTGGTTTATCAATCCATCCAAGTTTTCTTCTGTTCATTTCCGTTACGCCATTTGGATTGGGCAATCAGTGAAAGGTTGGTTAGGAAATGTTTGCAAGCGAGATACACAACAGGTCTTTTCACGCATTATGTCGTCTTGGGATTCATACCTCGTTGCTACCTCACGCTTTTTTTTATAATTGTTTTGACCACAAAAATGGATTAAAATGCTTAATTAGTGTTTGGATATGGCATCCACGCCATTTTAAATCACAGTTTTTTATTGCTTATATTCTCGCGTTAGGGTCTTTATTTTAATGAAAATTGTCTCCAGTTATTCTCTTTCAGTTTACCAATCCCAGTTTTTCAGAATATTATTGGCCTTTTCCTGTTGACTAAAAGAGCTGTTCATTGAATGATAGTAAATAAAGTCATCCTTTTGGATTATATATATCTATTCTGGAGCAGTGGAGTTCTTTTTCTTTCCTTCTCACACTACAAATAAAAAAAGCTACTATACTTAGTTTTATCACAAACACCTCTCTCTTTTATCTTGAGATATCTGTTTTGACTATCAATGAAAAGAATACTTTCTAATATTCTTGACTCGACTTTTAGATACGTAAGTTAACGGATTTTTACTTTATTGTTAAGTTACTAGTTGTGTTGTTGTAGTTAATACATGCCCAAAATCAAAAGACTGACCTATTTTTTTCATTTATTTTGAATATCTTGATTTTCGGAAAAAATTGGATTTTAAAATGTGAAAAAGACTGGAAGAAAAAAAAAAGCTTTTCGTTGAAAATGTTTGTATTTTCTCTGAGTACTTCAATGTGTGATCATTGTCATGATTTGAAACCTGAATTGCTTAGTTTTCTTGTAAAAGAGGGAAGAAATAATGGGATGTGTAAATAAGGCAAATTTATGAAGTTTTAGACAAAGTTTAAGCTTCAAACTTATAGTTTAAATTTCATGGGACCTAAGGGTTGCAAATAAGATCGTTGTAAAATGTCCTATTTATAAATCACAATAAAATGTAACTATACATTCCTTTTTTCTAAATTGAAAGCTATTTTTCAAAACGAATGCTATTTTATATTTATTTTAAATATTCTCTTGGTTAAAATTATTATCTCATCTATGCTTTAAACATAATTTTATATTTTTTCTGAAATGTATAAATTAAAATGATGTAGCTCAGAGAAATTAAATTAACTTTTAATTCAAAAGTTGAAGCAAATAAAATTTATCTTCACTTTTGGTGTAGTATCTGTAAATTGCGACAGATATATACTGTGTAGCATACTAATATTATACCGAATCACCTTTGTAAATAGTTTTATTTTACAAATTTGGTAGACAGACATTAGAAGTGATGCAAATGTGGGTTTCTTTTTGTCTCTGCTGCTAATGAACACTGTTACTGAAAATATTCAAATTGGCAATTGATGTTTTAGTTACTTTACTGAAATAAAAACACGTTGAATCGAAAATTTAACACATGACTATAGTTTTCGTGACAAAACTACACACAAAATGTTATATATTTAGCTTTTTGCTGCTATGAGAAATCTCGTTTGAACACTCCTGAATAGATAAACTTATGGGCAGTGAACATTTGATAGAATCGGGGGAAATTTTGATACAGATCTTTAAGTCTGATGATAAAATTTTGTACTCAATTTCTTCCATCTAGTTTTTTTTAGCTATCTTGTTCTTATACAAATGTTCCAAATAGACAACCATAATAATTCTTTTTTTTAATCTTGATTTAGTCATGTATTACTACATTTGATTTACTAATGTACATGATGCAATAACACATTTTTGGTGAAAAAACCACATACGAAATTTCATTGCTCCAACTCGTTCCATTTTGAATTTCCATTTACCCAGACAACCCAACAAAATTTCAAATAAGTGAACTAAAAAAAACTTCAAGGAGGTCTAAAACATAAAGTTTTTGTCAATTCATGAGAAATATTATTAAAGTGATTTGTCTTCTGTACATAGTATGTGAGAAAATGAAAACATAAAAAATTTATTCCAAAGAAACATAGAATTTTTTTTTTTTTTATTACGGATGATGGATTATTTCATCACCCCAAATATTACCCGCATGCAATTCTTTTAAACCTATGACGCCTTCAGAGATTTGCCTTTTAATTCTGTTATTTAAAGTCATAAGATTACTTTTATTCTATTAATCATTAAAATATTCTTGAAGTGTGTTTGAAAAATCATATGATGGCATCTTTATTTTATAAATACTTCTCGGCTTAAAGAATTTCCTGTTATTAACAATTGCTTTAATATGAAAAAAAAATTTCTTTTATACATATATAAAGGCCGACAAATTAATTTCCTTAAAATGTCACTAGGCGGATTAATTTTTTTTCTAATGAAATAAAATTTCAACTAAAACTATTGAAACTAAAGCATTACATTCACTATAAAATTTCTAAGTGGTATTGAAATGTTTAGGGCGTCTGGTCGGCCATAGAGGTGAAATCAAAAATATTTTAAAAGGTGATAAAATGCTTAAATTTCCAATTAAAAATCGCATATAAGTTAGAATTTGAAAATAAATATTCATATTAAAGATCAATCTGAATTACAGTTGGCTGGTTTATCGAAATCTCACTGAAATAAAATGAAAGAAATGCACTTCTTACTTTTAGCAATTTATTTAATATATGATCTTTAGTGGGTTGCCTCTTTCTAGGCGGAATTTTAAGCACATAAAATTAATCATAACTCAAGAATTACTACGATTTTTGGAACGAAATTAGATACAAACATATGAAAAGGCATAGTGAATCGAATTATGGAAAAATCATGATTTAATTAATGAAAAAAAATCCTATGTTAATTAACACTGTCAATTATTTTTTGATGTAAATAAGCTTGTCTTTTTGAGCACAAATTTAGTGACTATGCGGTAATAAATAACAAAGTTACAGAGGTGTCCCATTATTTTTGTTGACGATTGTATATCAGAAAGAAAAACTGAGTTTCATTAAATATTCTGAACTTCGGTTTTTTTTCGTTGTTGTGCCTGACGGTACTTGTCATTGACAAACCTGCTGACGAAGTCAGTGATTTTAAACGAGAGAGCGTCTCTTGTTTTTCAATAGCGCCATTCTAGGGACAAGAGTATGCCTTAGTTACTCACGCTTTTTTCAGGGGGCAGTCTTCAATCATGCGTTTCATTCACAGATCGTAATTTATATTTGAATCAAAGAACGATCACCTCTGAACCAGTATTCCCAGGGGTATTACTCTCGACATGGAGAACTTTGTGATCACGACAGATTTATATGTGCGCCAGCCACCACACACGCGGAGTGTCTTCGACTGAATCCAACGCCCTGTCTTTCTTCTTCTTTTTCTTTTTACTTAGTGTTTGGCTGAAATGTTTTTACAAGACCTCTTAAACTTATTATCTATCACGTTACTTAACGTTGGAAGAAACCGACTTTGTTCACAAAGTGCACTACTGAGAGTTCTTGTGAAAAAGTGAATCCTCAGAGGTTATTGGCCTAAATGGACGAACTAAAAGTGGGGCAGAGTAAGTTCCACCTCCCCAATGACATGGTGTGGAACGACGGTGAATTACTGGCTTCAATAGAATTCGTCTCCATCCATTTCTATCTAAAAATTAGAAATTGAAGCTAATAGATGTTTTCAATCTCATATATGTTAAAAAGAACTTGAAATTAGAAATTTGCTAATAGTGATATACTATACTAACGCAGCATTTGAATTCTAGATTGCTGGCAAAAAGCAGGTGTATTTTTTCGTCTTAAAGCAACACTAAGACTATTTCGAGATGCATCTAATTTTGAATCATGGTCAGATGGTGAGGAAAGCACTTGAGTTAACACCCTCTTCTCCAAGCTTCCGCATGGCGGGAGAACATTTGACGCCGACGAATTTAAAGTGCACAAAGCCTGCGTATAAGGTGTTTCTTCAATGAAATTGGGTCTTGAACCTGGAACCTTCTTATCCCGACGGCAAGACCTTACCATCAGGCCTTAAGATGATGATCTTGTTGAAACAAGTGATTATTTCCTTTTATTTTTACTGATTGGGAAAAAGTTGGACTCTTTCATCTGCAGGAGCAACGCTATAGGCGTGTGAAGACAGACGATGTAATTTTGAAGAATAATTAGATACGAGAGCAGATCTGAGCCGGCATCTCCTTTTGGAATTTCCTCTTTTTGCCAGTTGGAGCCCTTCTGGTCCTGATTAGTTTAAGAAGCCACAGACCCTCGATAACATAGCGGATAATGCATGGAAATTTGATTTTGAATCCATAATCCTGTGATTCCACGAAAGAAATTGATTCATACTGATTTGTGAAGATTCTATCGGAAGCATTTTATTTTAGAGTTGCTGATTTAATCTTGATCTTTTGGTATTTTAAGTAAAAAAAATATATGCTCATATTTGAATATTATTGAAGATTAAACTCATTATATAATTTTGAGTTTTTGAGTTCTTTTGATTGTGATGGACTTTTTTCAGTGGTAATAATTTTGTCAGTCAAATTAGAATTGATTCGTAAGAGATATTTTGATTATGGTAAACATATATTATATGGATTATTTTAGATATTAAGAATAAAATATTTAAATATGATTTAGAATACCTGAGATGGTGAAAAGTTATCGTTTAAAAAGCACAACTACTAACTGTAGCGTCCTCTACTGTAAAGCATACAGAAACAATAAAAAGTTATTTACTTGATTTACTGTTATACTGTCATATTCACTGATAACCACTTACGTTCAAATTTAGATTTATTAATCATTTTAAGTGTTATTATGGGTACAATTAGTAACTTCGAAGAATGTTTTGACGTCAAGAGTTATTTCGGAGGGATGACTACATTCTCTCAACTTGTAATCAAAACGACATAAAGATGTTAAAGTTACGATGCATTCTTCGGAATTATTTATAAGTCTGTTAAAATGATATTGGCGTATTTTTTAAAACAATTGTAATTTCTTGAATGATAATCATTAATGAAACTGTATGCATTGAATGTGAAAAGAAAATCAAATATTATTCAAGAAGAAGAAATCGAAGAATAATTTATATCAAGTAAAATAAAAAATATATTGAAGCCAATATGCTCTAGAAAGCTAAAGCAATTCTATATAAATTACTTTTAAATTTCATCGTCTTTCTTTCGAACAGATCTTGAACTTATTAGTTGTAGTAAAACTACAAGTAACTTTACAAGTATGATTTTAGATATCGTGTTTAAATGGTGCATGTTAAATTTGTGATGGATTGAAGATCATCAATTTTTAATCGCAATATTGAATGACAAAGTAAGTTATTTTTTATTCATATTTTAATTTTAAAAATTATTTATGAAAGTTTTGCTTATTTAAATACTCTTTTTAAATTGTACAAAAAACAAAATTATTCATATTTCCCTACTTAATACTGAAATGTTAGATAAGATTTATTTAGTATGGTAACTAAAGAGTAATAATTTAAAATAGAGAGTAATAATTTAAAAGTCAGTAACAATTTTAAAGCTTTTAGTACTTCTTATGTTGTTAATAATTTTGTATTATGAACCATTCACCCTCTTTATTATTGTACCGATGTCAAACTGGAAATAAGTGTAGTCTCTATGGGTTTTTCTCACTCTAAGTCTACCAAATAGTTGTTTTTTTTAAAGAAAATTTCATAATCACGTTAAATTTCAAAATTTTCTATGCATTATTTTTTGTTGCTGCATGAATACTAACTTTAATTTATAATTTTTTTCTATAACTTATTAGACATTTTAAGGTTTGGTTATTCCTTTATACTAAATAAGTTTATTTATATTAAATTGTATTTTTAATATGAGCACAATTTATCGGAGAGGGATCTTGTTTCTAAGATTTTTGACATCAGACTGTTGTTTTAGTTTAGAAAGCAACTTTTATTAAAGAGGGCGATGTAATTATCAATCGTTATTACAAGAAACAGAAATTTTAATATGAATCGATCCTATGACAGGACTATTCCTTAAAAAGAACCTCGTAATTTATGACTCTTTGCGAAATAAACATAAGATTTGAATTCTTTTCACACAATCCTTCCATTATGAATAATATGGAACTGGTGAATATTTCCGCAATCTTTTCGGTCAATCCTTCTGTCTTGAACAACATTAAACAGGTAGGTGACAATCTGTCTTAAATTACTCTTTTTACCTGTCAGTACCAAGAGTGAGGGCGAAAATAACTGTCTGAAATCACTGAGGTTGTCGCTGTTCCTCAATGGCAAATAATGATAATAATAAAAAACGATTTCTACTTGCTGTCATTATTATAATTTTTTTCTTCTTTTTCTTCATTGCGTGTTTCGCTCTGGTACCTCCGGCTATGGTTGTTGCCAACTCCAGAGCTTACGCAGCAGGATCTGGGGACCAATTTTTCTCCCAGAACCTGACTTATTGTTGGAGGATCCCCTGTGGTGTTGATACATACAGTCGAAGTTGCTTTCTACTTTCGCCCCCCTCCTCTATTTTTTTTTTCTGAGTGAGTTCGGATCTGAGGTATCTCAACGGACACGTGCTAATGCGTGCAGGTGTGCTTCTTGCAGCACTCGAGAGACAATTTGTCTGAGCACCGGGCGGACTAAGAAATGCGCCTCCCCCCCATTCAGAATCTAGTGTTCCATATTCCAACTATAAGGGAGGGAAGGGAAAGGAAAGAAAATTTTCATTTTTTTTTTTGAACTGGTAGGTCTATTATGATAAGAATTATATTTATTCGATCATTTTGCCAATTCCTGTCGAAGCGTTATAAATGGTGAGCTGTAGCCATGTTAAAGGGCAAAAGATTTATTATTTTCTTTAGTCGAAGGAGTTTCTACAATGGTTGAAAAATATTTTTGATGTGTTTAATTTTAAAAACACTGACTGTAAATGGAAGATATATTTGCTGTGGAATCTCTCTTAGCGGGCAGCAACGGGACCTTACCGATGCCGGAACGAATTTACCGGCATCAGTGATAGAAATAAACATTCGAAGTGCAGTCATTTTTAAATTATCGGTACAATTTCAGTGATTTTTTGTGTGAATAAAGCAATAATCGGAAGAAAATTTTCACTATATTTAAAATAATCTAAGAAATTTATTTGTATTAATGATTGACGAAAACCATTGCCATCTAAATGCAATTGGAAAGATATTTATAGATAATTCAATATTTGTTTCCTTAACTTGGCTGGTCATGTTTTGTGATGCAAACGAAACCCGTTGCTCGTATTTTTCAACCTATTGCTGACATTCAAACACTTTTGAAAAAAAGATTGATAAATGAGAATTGAAATTACTATACATATTATTACGAGGTAGTTGAGTATTTCTTAATGTGATTTGACAAAATTTCAGGATTATTACCATAGGCACTGTATCTTCATAATATAATGTTCTAACGCTACGCACCAATGTTTATAATGTCAATACATGGTATTATGGTCTGAAATTCGTTTATTTTTCCTCGTAATATACATTCATAAGTATCATTATTTTGATATTACCACTTAATTATTACCAATGCCGGTTACAAGAAGTTTAACTGCTTCATGCAGCAGAATTGTAAATAAATTAACGTTATACTTAAAAGAATTTCTTATAATTAATCCATGGGCGTATGAATTTCTTTCTAATCATAAGTAGTATAACAATCCTATTTTGGTAATTTAATTTCATTTGCCTTCGCATTTTTCCAGAATAAATTTTTAATGAATGTAGATGTTGTTTAAGCCACTTAAATTATCTGTTTCTAATGATCTAGATTTGTTTTAAAAATCAAAAATGCCATGGTTGAAAACGCCACTGTATGCAAAGGGAATTGTCGAAATAAAAACTTCTTGAGTTATTCAAATAAATATGTAATGAAGTAGTGAGCATCAAGATGCTGTCGGTCATGATTTTATAACCAGCTCTGAAAAAATGATTCAAATTAACTATAATTTTTTTAAAGAATAAACTTTTTTATTTAATTTTTATCAAACTTAATTCATTAAATGAAGGATCATGAATTATTCCTAAATTTCTATAACGGTCATAATCAAATTGGTATTTAAAAATTTGAGATATGTTTCGTATTCTTTTAGTCTGAATTGGAAATATGACAGTTTGATTTAGCCGAGCTTATAAAATTCTAGTTTGTCTCATTTCTTATGGTTCTGAAGTAAAATCAGTATCAAAAGTAGTAGTATTCTGATATAACAATAAAATTAATGAGCCAAATTCAAAAATTAAGATGCTTAACTAAAATCAGAAGACTTGCCTATTGTGAATATTTGTGCTATCCCAGGCAATGTTAAATAATTTTCAATTGAAAGAAATATTGTACTTAAATGCCCATCACGAAATCCTGGAAACTGCTCCTCTGAACTGTCCAAAAGCAATCGGAATCCTTTGTCTGAAATATATATATTTTTTCATTTTTAATCTTTTTAATGTTTTATTTTAAATAAATTTAGTTTTATTTCTCTATCGGATCAGTAATAAAGATGAACAATGAATTTGTTGGAGATAACTTAATTTTTTTTGGACAAAAGGTTCATTCAGTAAATAATAAAGTATTAAATTATTTAGATTGTTATTATTGCAAAGATCTATGATATTAAAGTATCGTAAAGATCTATGCAGAAAATGAGAACTGATTCCAATCCACGATGCACAAAGTGTAATTTTCTTTTCTCCACTGTCGATAATCATATAATATTTATTTACCATTCTTCAATTGATACACTCTGCATATGTAATAATTTTGACATAAACATACGTATAAAATACAAGATCATTTGACATGTGAGGTTCCTAATGCAGAAGGTAATTAGAGGTAGCAAATTGGATGATTATCCTTGAAATGATTCAGGTGATTCTCCTTGTTCTAATATTAATTTGTGTCATTGGAATTTATTATAGAAAGTTGCAATAAATTGGTAAAAAATTTATGAAGTTAATCATTTGTGCGAACATGAAACAAAAACATATCATTGCAAGTCTATTAAAGATTTATTTCTCAAATAAGAGACCACGTTTTCGATGAGACCATGATTTTATCATTGTGTTTAACGGTTACGCCTGCGTGCATCAGCCAAGAGATAATCGATTAAAGGATGAGGAAGAAAACTTCTTAAGGAGCCAAAATCGATCGAGAGGTAATTCGAGTGCAACTTTATTTTCCATTTAATGCAATGAACAGGTTTATTCTGTTACATCTAGATTAAATATAATTTAAATGTCCGAATTATGACACATTATAATGAATCAATAATGGATTAAAGCACTCTGAAAGCATGTATGCAACTTAGTTTATTATCTGCTAACAAAAAGGGATTGATAAAGTCAACCTTGACCACCAATAACCATTATTTCATATTTTATTTTTTCTGTGAAGTAAGTGATGCTAAATTTCTAATTTCAAAATTTTTTATATCTAACTAGGAATTTTTAAGCATTATTTCGTTTCATTTTAGTTAATGACTTTATATCTTGAGTATGTTTTTTTCCCACTTTTATCTAAAATTTCTGAAACGTTATTCAATACTTAAGAGTTTAGTTAAACGTTTTAGATAAATTCTGTTGAAGCGAGGAATTTAGCTTATTTTCTGATAATTGGATTTCAAAATTTGTTTTATTAGTTTATATTAACAAGTAGCAATATTCTCTACCAAAATTGGTATTAAATATTTTCTAATTATATGAACTTGCACACATACAAATTATTTTTTTATGCATTAAATGGTTTTTAACCTTTTCTCCATATTAATTTCGATTAACATTCTTCTCATAATTTTTTTTATCTACATGTGTGTTCTGCTATAAGTTATAGACCTATAAAGTAGATTAAATAGCTTTTGATCGAAACATAATTTGTGAATCCGTCTCTCTCTCCTTTTATTGGGACCGTAGCTGGCACATTAGATACGATAGAGAAACATTCTATTTTTAAGCTGCGAGAAGTTTGTTGTGAGAAGTAACTATGAATGATTTTGGGTAATGTAATAAGTTAAGGATGTAATTTTGAATAGCAATAGTTATTTGGGGTCTATAATAAAGATGGTATTTAATTTATCATTTTGATCCCCAGGGATTTTTCTTAGAAACAATGTCGAGGTTGCAGTTTATCCAGAACTATGTCGAAGAACTTTAGTCAGTTAACTAATTAATGAATGAACAAATTAGGGAAAAAATCTTGAGAAATGTGATGTTGTGGGTTAGAAAGTATATGCAAATGAATTCAAAAACTTTGAAATTTTCATAAGTAATTGGCATCACAATCTATTGAAATGAGAATTTTGATATAAAATTCAATGTATCATAAATATTTTTCAGTTTTTGAAATTATATATAAATACTTTTCAGTTTTGAAATACAAAATTGTGGAACTCAATGCAAAATATTACAATTTAAAATAAAAAAATCTAAGAATAATGCATCAAGTAGATATTTATAAGGTTTATAATCTAATAATCAAGGAATAATTTTATCTCAATGTGCTTGCTCCATGTAATATGCAACCATGATATTGAACCTGTGTTTCGAATTTAACTTTGCAAAAATTGTGCTCTTTTCAGAATAGAAAATAATCTTTTTAAAAATTATTTTTTAAGTAACAACAAAAGGAATTCAGAAATCTAAATTTGTTTTAAGAGCTAGTTAAAAAACAACCATTTGAAAATGTTATTTCATCAACTTATTAGCAATTGTTGGTATCGCAAAAATTTCAAATAAATATTAATTTTATAAACTTCACCCTTTTTTACTTTTCAAAAAATTGTACCCTTTTGTTACTTTTCAAAAAGTTGTACCCTTTTTTACTTTGAAATTGGGTGGAAGACATTAAATAGGGCATGTTATCGTAGTAACTTTACAGATATACTACTTTTAAAAAAAGTAATTCCTTAGATTCAGTACTTTTATTGCATGAGCATGGTTAACCATATAAACTAGCTTAATCATGCTTTCCAAATAGCTATCTGTATAAAGAATTACTGAGTAATGAATTCTGTATAATCGAATTCTGGTGCTCGTCTAGAGAGTTTTGCCTTTAATCTGTCTCTCTGGCAGAGACTATCGCCGTGGTCTTTCCTTTCAGTGCTAAAACTAAGAGTGGAAAAATATGTTCAATCCATTTTTAATCTAAATGTCAACAGAAAATTGGAAAAAATACTAGATAATTGAAGAAATAAGAAATGATATTCAAAAATGTGCCGTAGAATTGATATAAAATAAATTTATTAGAAAGGCATGATTCAGTTTTAAAATTTCATAGCATTAGGTTTCACCTCTACAATAACAACTGATTTAAGAATGTCAAGACTATTTTGAAAAAAAAAAAAGAAAAAGAAAAAAAATCACACAAATAACTTTGTATCGAAAATAAAAGTAGAATGCTAAGTAATCAATAGAATTAGCAATTAAAAGGAGAAAGTGCAATATCATTGTTACAAAATAACTTTATTTAAAAGGCATAGTTCAATTTTAAAATTTCATAACATTGAGTTACAGTTCTAAATCTCACAGGTAGAGATTTATAACTCTTTTGAAATCAACGCACAAATAAATGAGAGCAATTGTAAGCATATATCAGATACATTTTTCAAGATGCATACAGGAAACTAATTTATTTATTGGAAAACAACAAAATGTAAATGAATCTGAGACATTTATTCGATTAGTCGGGTCATTTTTCCTCTTCAGGTGATTTAATCGCTGATAAATTATTTCGGAATATTTAATTGAATGCGAATATCATAAAAGATGGAACAATTTTTATTGACATCTTTTTTTCAGCTTTTTGAATGCATCTAACGGGCAATATAAGATTAGCAGAAGAGACTGCAAAGATTTTAACTGCAGGAAAAAAATACAATTTTATTACTAATAAAATTTTTTTCTCTAAAGGTTATTTCTAAAAGCATAGTACTTAGATATTAACTTGTTAATAAATGGGAAAATAAAAATTTCATATGAAAATCAAATTCCCTTTTCTATTTTGATACTAAAAGCTTAAGATTGTATCAATGCTTTAATTTTTTTTTTTTTCGGAAATTAAAAAATTATTTTTTAACATCATTCTAAATAACAAAAATTCTGCAATTTCTTTTTGAAATTTATCCCAAACACCCCAGCCAATAAAAATATAAAGTAGAATTTTCAAATATGTGACTTTATCGAACAAACGTCCCATCTCCTTTTCTATTACATGCTACATAGTAGCCAATAGATCTTCAACATCCAAATAGATCTCTGCTGTAGATTGATCTGCATTGGAATGTAAAATTAAAGCATAAATATGTTATTACATGCAAATAATTTTTACTTCATGCTAGGCAAAATCTAATGAAATAGCAAATCGTTTACAGGATAATAATTTAATGAATTTAAACAGGAAACAATAAGCATACAATTTAAACGGTACACACGAAATCACGTTGACACATAAACGAATTACTAAACATACACATTATTTTTATTAACAATAAAAAGAAGACATACAATAAATTCTAATTCACATCATCGTTCCATGGACATATAAAAAAGGCTAAAATAATGCTGAAAATGTACGTATTTTCATCAAGACAGAGTGCCTGACTGTTCTCTGCCTTTATATCTTTGGTGACACAAAAATCACACAAATGGACGGTTATCGAAGCTTTGGTGACTTTTCGCTTTATTAGAGTATAATAAATCATCACAATACTTATTTAACATCAACCTGCTACAGAATCACTCAGTTACTTTATATAGCACACTAATTTTTTGTAAATATTTTAATATCAAGGAAGCAAAAAGAATATACAGATTTTTTTGGCTTCCATTTATAATTTTTTTTTTTCAATGCTTTGATACTAGCAAACATCAGCTATCAAAAGCAGTGATTTTTATGACAGAAAAAAATCATAGATTAAAATGGATATAAACGATCAATTTTTGAAAAAAATTTACATATTTAGAATATAAAATTGAAGAAATTATCAAATAAGACAAGTATTTCTGAAAAATAAATGTTTCAAACCATAACAAACTATTTATAATTGTTACTAAATTGGGTTGCAAATTTTTATTTTGGCGAAAAGTATTGTGAATGAAAAATAATTGTAATAAAAACGCTGAGCAGAATTCAAAATATTATTTGAAGAAAAGAAAGCTTAATTCTATAAGATCGAGGATTATTGTACGTTAGCGTTTGGAAATACAAATGAATTCGACCTGAATATACTATCAAAGATCACCTTTAAACAAGGATTCACACCACGGATTTTTTTTTTTTCGTGGAGGATCTGACTTTCGCCTCAAAATTTGACTCCTCATGATCCGAAAATCTCTAGGAATACATAATGTATATTAATACATCTTAATAATAGTCTTACATAATTAATATTTTTTTCCTTTTGGACAGCTTCAGATGCATCAGCATTTAAGCACTCTAAATGTAATGCTTATGTTAAAAAATTATGATTTCAGCAGTTTTTATATGTTAGTTCTATGAAATATATTTTTAGCTTTAATTGTTTTTTTAATCTTGAACAGAATTAAATTACTTTCTTAGACTATTATTGTGTGAAGAAAAATATCAATTATGAGTACTTGGATTTTATTTACTACTGAATGTCTGGTTAGAGTATGCAGAGCTTTTTAATATTAAAATATAACTTCTTAGCTGATCAATTCTTATTAAAACCAGGTTTTTCCAGTTTTCATATTAAGAGCATGTCAAAAAATATCAAATTTCCCTTTAAATCTTTCTTTGTTTTGGCCGCAGTTGCTTGTTCAAAAATTTTCACTTCCGATAACTAAAATTTTAAATATTTATTGATATTATTTGTATTTATATCGGGCGTTGTAAATTTTTTTCGTCTGCAAGATACCTTAATTTTGTATAGCTTCAACTTATTGATTGGAAATTAAAAATTTCTCTGGGGATTAAAAATTAAAAACTGGCAATCATTTGAAATATAAGGAGACAAATATATTTGACTCATTAATACCTTTTATGGAAAATGTAAATCTAAAATAATTTTAAGGCAATACAAATCTTAACAGGATATCTGATCAAATAATAGATGTTAAGCATATTGACGAAATAATATTAGAATTAGGAGCGGGAAATAAAATTCTTATTTTTCTTTCTTTATTTTTTTAACTAGATGAAAATTATTGAAGAATTTTTTTTTTTCAAAATCTAGGTAGAAAACACAATTTTAATTTTCTTTTGAAACGCAAGTTAATTTTAATCAGTTTTCAAAATGTTTGAATTCAGGTAATAAATATTCGAAAAAATTGAGGTATCATTTATTACTAAGAAGAATAACAGAATCAGTCTTAAATATGGAATGAAAAAAATCTTTTAGAGTAAGTTTTGAGGGTTTTTATTTAATATAAAATAAGAAAACTCTGATCTTTTTAAGAAACAGAAAATTATGAATTATAAGAAATATAAGCTCCGTTTTTTGAATAATAACAACATTTTTTTAATACTAATGATATTGCTCTTCTCAAAATATGTGAACTTAAAATGTGTAAAGGAATTTGTGGATGTATTAATATTTTTCCATGATCAATTTGACAATCCATGACCTACAATTCCATGATCAATTTGATTTTACTGATTGCTTATTTGTATTTATATAAATAAATTAAAGTCTCATTGTCAAAAGAATGCATTAATAATATATTCTAAAAGATAAGACAAGAAAGTGCAACCAAGTGTTAAAAAATATTTTTTAAATCTATTAGGAAAAAAATTTACATATAAGATCAGTCAAAATAAAATTTATATAGTTTTCAAATCATTTTTTAACAAATTAAGCAAATTTGGAAAATAATGAAAAAAAAAATATCAATAAGTTCATCTTATAGCAAGTTTTTGTTTTGGTGCTCAATCCATTTATTTCTAGTAATTTTTCACTAACTTCGTGAAAAATATTTACAAGCTCTTAAAATGTAAATCCCTGATTTAAGATTCTAATAGATAATTATCGATTCAATTAGAATTTAGGGAGGTATTGTGGGAAATGAAATATTGCTTTATTTGCGCTCATTCATGAAAGTGAGAGATTTCTTGGTAGATACTGGCAGACAAATTTTTATACACCATCATGTGTAGCCCATTTTCTTTGGTACAATTTAATTAAATATTAGTTTTAAATTAATGTGTATTTAACCACTCAACAGTTTTGCCCATATACCGTACGTGCATCGATTTATGGAATTTTGATAGTTGTAAGCACAAAATAAACCATTCACAATGATTATAATTCAATATTAAAATTACTTCGAATACATAGATAAGTATTCAATGGATTTCGATTGGAATCAAAATAAGAAAATATTTCCGGAATAGAAGGTGTCATCTTATTAGATAATAAAGAAAATAAAACAGTTGAGTGGTTAATTAAACTCCTTTAATTAATATCAAATATTAATTAAATACACGTCCTGTTTTCATGTATTTCTATTTAATTATAACAAAAGTATTGAAATTCTTCCAATCAAAAAATAGAAATAATAAAAATGTAGGTCTACTAATGTATTATTGTTTAAATGAAATGCAAAAACGTGTTATGTATATACTTTTTTTTATGCATTCCTATCCAATGGGTTTCAAATTACTTAATTTATTTAATAAATTAAGACATTAAAATCCAAAGACAATTTTTTAAATACGTAATTAGAAATTTTCTATGAAGTCCAAAATTGTATTATTAAGGTGAAAATAAAACATCTATTACAGACAATGTTAATAGACTCAAATAAAAGTAAAAACGATTGAACAGTTCAGAATTAAATTAAAATTTGTTGAAATATTTTTTTAAAAATTGACAATTTGTATAATTAAAGGCAAGCCATTTATTTGTATAGTTTTACCTTGAATTCATCATCTATCCAATTCATATACAAGTAAAATGTTTGAATTTCTACTCTAATTTCTATTTTTTTTTCTATAAATTTCTATTCATGAAATATTCTTATGCAAAGCATTTAATCAAATTTTTTAATAAAGTTATGGCAATGGAAAAAGCTATATTTCCCTGATAAATACAGAATTTTAAACGACTTGATGATTAAAGATTAACACGATTACTTAACAGTTTTAAAAACAAAAGATTTTTTATTCGGGTTTGAAATTTAAATTTTCTCTGAAATTTTGAAGAAAAAAAAGGTTAGTAAATTATTTGAATATTTGATAGAGAAAGTCTATTGCAAAAGGAAAGAAAAAAACAGCACAAAACAAAGATTGATTTTTAGAAAAAAATTTAATATTTCATTTTCTCAACAAATGATATTACTTTCTTCCTCTTCAATGAATTTAAACCAGGAATATATTTATAACTCAGTTTATGCAAGTTCATTTAAATTAGAATAAACGTAGAATATGAAAATTTGGAATGTTATTTTTTAGAATCTTTAAATACAAATATAAATATCATTTGCAAGTCACATGGCACTATGGCTTTTAAATGTATTTTTCTTGCGTCTGAAATATATCCATAGTTTTGCTTCAGGAATGGAAATTTTGTACTGATTTTAGCATTTTTTATGTACACTTTACAGAATATTTGTATATATACAGCTGTACACGATTTTACAATATAATGTATCCTTTCTCAAAA
Source organism: Argiope trifasciata (assembly GCA_026543055.1). Taxonomy (NCBI): domain Eukaryota; kingdom Metazoa; phylum Arthropoda; class Arachnida; order Araneae; family Araneidae; genus Argiope; species Argiope trifasciata. The sequence goes on along the minus strand of JAPMOQ010067128.1, from coordinate 47,064 downwards.
ATTCGTTGCCAAATGAACTTCACTGGAGTGGCAATAGCTATCGGACAGACATACCTGAAAAGTCTCAATTTCTAACTTTGCTAATTTTAATTTAGATGTTTATTTATATATTTCATTAATGTTCATAAGTTCCTCTCTGAGTTAAATAGTTGATGTACAAAACAGTTTAACTGTGTTTTTAATAAATTTCCATGGTATTTTAAATTTCCTTTTTTTTAATGAATACACGATAGAGATATATTAATAACTCAGTTTATATCTATCTGCTTAAATTGTGATGATCACAAAACATTTAATTTATTAAACAGCTAATCATTGTTATTTAAGTAAATATATAATGATATAGAATGGTGAATTATATTTAATTGGAACAGTCATAGAATGTTTCTGAAAAAAGAATAGTTTCCTTGAAAAATAATTTTTTCAACCGATTACGTTTAAAGAAACTCAAATCGATATATCGAGAAGAGCAAGCGGTGTTTAATCCCATGCTATTAAGTAACCAAGATCAATAACGCAATTCATAAATAAGAAATCGATTTATTTAAACAAAAACTAGTTTTAAATATTGGTAATCGATATCTTATGTAATAAAGTTTAATATTTCACATTATATGTTTTCATTTTCATGGAGTTTTTTCGATAAGCCTAGGATGTATGGAAATCCATATTAAATCATTCAGCGGCTAACGGGGCTACTTTAAATTCTTTACGTTTAGACAACTTGAATCGTTTTTGATTGCAGAGTAAATAGGGAATTTTGAAATGTAAAATATTTTATTTTTTTCATTCGTTGTCACTTAAAGATATTATGCTAATTTCTTTTATCTGCTTGATAAAATCAGCTGTATATGGAGCGTTCAGTAGACTTTTAGCAGTTTACCAGTAGTTCTGCATTTATTATCTGACTCTCAAAGCTAATCCTAGCCACTCCAGAAACGTGACTCATGAAAGCGAAGACACCGCTATTTCAGTGGAGAAAAAGTATCAAAAGAAAAAGCGAAGATTGATGAAAATACAAAATCACCTTTTTTTTCAAAAGCATATAAAAATCAAAACTTTTCAGTAAACTTCTCCGTTGAATCATTCCAAAAATGGTAAGATATCACTGTTCCTTAAAGGGAAAAGAAGGGATTCCTGTTCTTTTTGGGTTGAAAAGTTCTCACCTTGATGGAAATAAGAGACGGAAAATGAAGCTTTTTTTTATTTTCTGTTGGATAAAGTAAGTGAAAACTTCTCACTGTTCGCCGCTGACGATTCCTTTCACTGTCAGAAGGTGGAGGTGATGGCATTGAGCGTGTGGCCTGTCAGTGGCGAATGTTCGTTGCTCGGGGGTGTAGGCATACCCGACTGGCAAATGTACCACTCGCTGAGATTCGTCGAGTGGTGATGGTGGGGGTGATGGGAGATTGGGGCGACCGGCGGTGAGGCGAGGGCGTCTTCGGGCGGCAGGGCGTCGCTCTCGTAGCCGGAACCGGACGTGCAACTGCCGGGCGTATTGCCGGGTGGTGACGGTGACTTCCCGTGTACCTTCATGTGCTTCCTCAGCGAACTGGGATGCGTGTAACTTTTGTCACAACCGCGGATTTTGCAGTTGTAAGGCTTGTCACTTGTATGAACGTGCGAATGCTTCTTGCGGTCCGAGCTGTTGGCGAACCTGCGGTCACAACCATCGAACTCGCATTTAAAAGGCTTCTCACCTGAAACACAGATGGAAAAGTGGTTAATCAGAGAAGCTTTTCAATCTTTTCAGAAAATAACAGATGGAACTAGTATTAACTTTTACCATAAGAAAAATGGAAGTTACATTATTAATGTTTCCCCTTACAATTGAAAGAATGTTTTTTCTTTCTAAATTACAATCTTTTAATACCAATATAAGTATAAATTACTATTTTTCTGAGTTAGAATTATACTCATCAAATGTTCACATGAAACTTCGACAGATGTAAGGGTTAATGAAAAAGTTTGCGGATTTTCTCTTGGCTTTTGGAAAGTTTTGAAAGATATTAGTGATATCTATAGATCTTATAATATCAAATTAATTAAGAAAGAACTGAAATATATTAGACATTGATTCTTGTAAGATGAAATGAGTCTTCCCAATTAAGTACTCAGCCATGCTTTAAAGTCTATTGATATGGTCCATACCCACTTAAAAATAATGTATCAGAGTGGATTTAAAAGGATTATTAGAATACTTTCTACATTTAATGACAATGACTGGAAGATTTTCAAAAATACTATATTTCTATTTGGTGACTGTTTTTTTGAGATGGTCGTTACAATTGGAAGCATTCTTATATTTTGAATATGAAGTGGCAATAATATACATATATATTTCAATTAAAATATGTTATTGTCATTAGCCTACAACATTATCAGGGGAAAAATCCTAATTTTTTTTTGATAAACTAAGTAAGGCTTGAGAAGTTGAAGGATTGTAAAATTATATTGTATTTTATTATCACATAATCTTTTTATTATGGTAATATAAATTCATCCATGTTTTAAGGGTAAATCTAAAGTCCTTGTATTTATATCAAATCATTGCTTAATAATGCATACAATAAAATCCCTCAAGAATTCTGGCATGTGTTACGGAACAAATAAAAGCACTTCTGAATCTAAAAATTGCCCTATGTAATAAAAATTAATAAACCAGTTTTATGTTTCAAACAGCAAATGTTACACAACTTAAGATTGATATTTATGTTTTTCAGATATTTTATTGAGCTAAGAAACTTCATTAATATGTTAGGTGTTTTTTTACCAAATTCCGCTCATGTATTTAACGCACATGATTCAAAAAGGTTATTATACTTTATATTTTGTTGTTGCATGGCTTTAACTTTATTTGAATTTTATTTTCAGGTGTTGGCACAATATACTTCATCAATAATTTCGATAAAGAATAAATATTTAAATTTCTTAAATATTTATTATTCTTCCTATAATTTAGGTTTTTGGTTTGCATACACATTAATTCTCCATGAAATTAAGGTAACATAAACATATGGATATATATATTTTTCTTTTTACAATGTGAGCATAATTTATATTTATTTTTCTATTCCTAATATTGGTTCACACTCCTTCTATATATATTTATTTATATACCTTGCTCAAATTTTCAATCGTTAATAAAATACTTTTTATTCACCCTCTCAAGTTCAAATACATTTTTTTAAATTTGTAGTCGATGGCCCTTGATGATAATACAATTTTTTCAAATATTAATTAATTGTTAATTCTTTAGAGTTTTCGCAGTTTGTAATGAGAATTGAAATCGACAGGCAGTAGCTCGACTGGTGAAATGCTCGGATTTCAGTATTTTTCACGTAAGGTGAAGAATACGAGTTCAATTCTTGCGAAAATCAATATTTTTTTGATATTTAATAATTTTTTTATAATTATTTAATAAAAAGAAACTACAATAAATTTTTCTCTGTTAATCTAAGTGGGAATTGAATTAAAATTTTTTATATTACTTGTTTGTTATAATATCTCATTAATTAGTTCAATTCATTAGTCGAATCTCGAAGTTAGTGGTCATGAACAATTTAAACAACCTTCTTTTGTATCTTGTGAATGTTTTTTTACTATCGAGAAGTGAGAAATTCATTTTCATTTGTTCTAAAGTTTATCAGAGCAAAATATTTTCAGTGCATCCTATTTCAAATATCAGTTGACGTAAAGTTTTTATCTGAATATTAGTTGAAAAATCGCTATCTTTTTTCACTACTGAAAGATTTTAAGAAGAATTTTAATGTAGGACCGATTTGTATTTCAATACAATGAAATAAAATTGAAATTATAATAATCATTTTCTAAAGAACTATGTTTTTATCTCCTACATAAAACTGGAGATATATATCTTTTTAAAATTTATATATTTCTTAAAATTCATATAAATTTTTTTATATATCTTTTTAAATACACATCTCTTTAATCAATTTTCGTTTCCTTCATTTTTTTATATAAAAATATTGATTGTTGAATTTTTTGAAATCAAAATTCATTTTTCAACTAAATATTCTTTCATTATTGCAACTCATTTTTAAAATAAGCAAAACTTTTTAGTTGCTTTAAGGCTGAAAGTGTAGTAAATAATGTAATTATGTATAAAAAGGAACAGAAATCTAAGGATTTATATTGTTGAAGAGTATCTTGAAGATTAAGGGGTATAAAATTTATTAAGGGGTATAAGATTAAGGGGTATAAGTCCATTTCCAAATAGACCTTGTACTGCTTTAAAAAAGATTTTTTATGCAATAAGCTGAACACATGGAAATTTTTTATTTCTTAGGAAGAAATTGAGAGCTTATTCTAATGCAAGAATTATTACGATTATTGTTCTTTACAATCAACATGTTCTGGATGGGTTTGAATGGGATCTAAATGCATAATATATATCGGAAGATTGTTTACGTGTTAATAAAAGGATTGAAACATTTACGATGTGCTATGCAAATTTATGAATTTCTTCACTTAGATAATAAATACACGTAAACTTCCTTAAACTAAAGTAAAACTTCAGAAGCATTCTAGACATTATTCGCTAATGCATTTTTGTACAATTTTCACCTTTATATAACTAGCCAACTGTTTAAAAAAAGCAAAAGAATTTATACTTTAGTAAACACTAGTTAGTATTATTAATATTATTACTTTGTTACTCATAATTACTACTATACAAGCTTATTTTACAAGTTTGGACATACTATTAAATATTTTAATATGCATACTTTACATAGAGGTGTGAAATAATTAATTAGTTTTCTTTCAAAATTTGAACATCTTCTGAAAATGGAATGTGGATGGCGATAAAAATGTTGAAGCTACTGTGATCATCAATTTAGTCATCAATTTGATAATCAATTTAGAAAATTATTTTGTTGCAAAGTTTTCCCTGCAGTTCGAAATAATTTTATTTTGAATTAAAATATTCTAAAGCTTTCTGCATCGCTCTTGATCTGGGAACGATAACTATCTGCATCGTATCCCAAGCACATTTCTAGACACAAGCTTGGTTTAGTTTTCTTCATGATCAGTTCTGTCCAACACGGCCCAATTTACACAGACTTGTTTTAACTGTTGCAGAATATGTTTTTAATTTTTAAAATTAAAGCGTTTAATTTATGCTTTTAAGTCAGAATATAATTTCATAGAGGTGAAAAAGGAATTTTTGTATTAAACAGAATGAAAGGCTACGAATTTACAAAAAAGGGTGTTTTGCATTCATATCCATTTTATTCTTTTAATATAGAAGGATTTCTAATTTTTATTGTTGCAACTCACGAAATTTTATCAATTTCTGTTTGAATACTTCTTATTTTATTGTGATGCAGAGCAACAATATGTCACTGAATGCTACACTTGAAAAACTTTATCAGGATACAAAATTTATAATAGTACAATGAACTGTTAATGTCTTCTCATTGCTGTGGTGCTCAAACTTGGAAATAAAGTGATGACCTTGATGTCATTCTCATCATCTGATCCCGATTAAAAATTAAGTCTCTTTCAAAGTAGCCCTTGTGCTGCTTTGAAACGAGACGCAAATATAATTAGACTTAGCGATGAGTCTTTTAATACAATTAATTTTGGAAATACGATTATCGATCAACGTTCACAGTTAGAAGTTAAGGCAATCTTTAAGCGATCCTAATACTTTTTTCAACTGAAGAATATTTAGTTTAGTGTTCTTTAAAATTCTGAAAACTAACAAATGTCTTATTTTCACTACATGCGAATGTTTACGAACTCCTTAACAAGCTTCCTTTATTACAACTGCAACATTTTTTAGCAACCCTAATCTGAAAGCTCGGTTTTCTTGCAACCAAGATTCTGAATTTTAGTCATATCTTTGATTTAGAAAGTTCTTGCCCATTGCAATGAGAGGAAAAATTAAAAAAAAATTGACGCAAAATTTTGCACAAGTTTCAACAAAATTTCAGATGAAAGCAAATTTTTCTCTAAAATTTATTTTCACATCATCTACATATATTTAATAGTAAAATTACTGGAAAATGCTGTGACTATATTCATTCAAAATATTTACTTTTATGTTTAGATTTGAAATCTTTTTTTTTTTTCAAGTGGACAAAATTCCGATCTTATTTTAAAATATACTATCATTTTTAAAGTTAAATATTGCAGAGAAGAAAAATTATCGTCATAAAATTTCATCAATCAAAAGAGCATGCTGAAATCGCTTTAATTTTGTTTTCAAATTCAGTTAAACCATGCGAAAAGGTCAATTCAGGTTATTAAAGAAAATGGCCTTGTATCAAAATAGCTCCATCAAAAAATTTGCCAAATTCTCTCTCGCTCTTTTTCTCCAGTCGAATGTCTTCCACGTTTTAATTCAAGATAACAAATATCTGTCACAACCATCGTTTTCTGGAAGTGACATTTATTACCAACTGGATCCTACTTTAGACAAAGAATCTTCAATTATTTGACCAGAGCAGCAGTGACCCTCAAGACCAACACTATTATTTTTATTATGTAGACCGTCAAGATGATTCTAGACTACTGAAGCCGAAAGAAAAGAAAAATGACGTCCATAAAAGTGGACAGAAAAAGAAAATTGCAAAAGAAAATCTGATGACGGAAGGATTTGACCGATGGCCTTCCTAGTTTTAGAAGAGATACAGCAGAATTCCTAGACAATTGTAGTGGAATGAAAAAGAGAGCTGCAATGGGGCATGTTAAAGAGAAATGGAGTGGAAGAAAGTAAGAAATGGAGCATAATGTAAAGGCTCAGGGGGCGGGTCAGTTCTTTTGACTCAATTCCAAAAAGATTTCAGCCATCTATTGCACTAAATACAATAACAGTGACAAATTAGCCAAATAAATCACTGAGAAATGATCGAGTGAAGAGCTGTAGACGGCAAGATATCTGACCACTGAGATGGCAGATATATAGTAATACAAATGATGCTCAGTACTTGGGAAATGTACACTGAGCGGTGAGCTCTCAAATAAACTGCGCCCTGTCATTTTGAAACCTCATCAAAAGCAATCACTCTAGGGGTCAATCTGGGGGTCAAGTATCCTAATTCATTTCTTTTTCGGCAGTAAAAATATATCTTGGGCTTTATGATTAATTTACTTTTCAGACTTATAGTAAAATCTTATCTGATTTTTTATCATAGGCGCTATCAATACAACATTTTTGATCCATTATTGCAACTTAGCAGAGTTTTTAAATTAATTAAAACTAGAATAAAGAGTTGTATAAAAATATTTTAACGATAATTTTTTTTTGTCAAACCTCAAAGGTAATTTATTTATATTTAATTCAGGCTAAGTGCAGTTATAATATCTGCATACATGACTGATGTTGCACATAATCGAGTCATGAATTCGTAACCTCCAGTTTCAAACTTGACTTTGTATCACCTTTTAACACCTTACTTTTCATGATCTTGGAACAACAAAACTTAAACATACATTGTAATACTTTTACGAACAAGTAGATTTATCTGCTAAAAACTTTTGAGGGTAATAGCAAGACCGGATTATTTAGTAGGCTATGTGGGTAAATTACCAAGAAACCTCATAACTTTGGAAGGCTTCGATGTTTTTTGAGATACTTTCAAAGCTATTTTATGTTTTCACTTGATTTATCAGTGTCGTGTACTTGAACAAATTTAAACAAAATAACAATAAAATTAAAATTAATAGTTAAAATCAAATTTTATTTAAATGTTTGAACATTATTCTTAAGATTTTTTTTCTATACGTTTTCAAAGTCACTTGCAGTTCAGCGTTTCCCTACAGTTGTCCGACTCATTCACAAAAATAGTCTTGGAAAACTTTGCATGTAGAGTGAGTTAAAGTTATATATGCATATATTTTTTTAAAATTATGTTTGAAAAAGTAATTGAAGAAATTTTTAATTTACGTTTTCTATATGGGAAATACTGAAACCACTCTGTGGAAGTGAAACTCAAGTAAATATTTTTATTTAAATTTATCTTACTATGTTAGTTAAAAACTGCTTAAATAAAGATTAAACTAAAATTGATAAGAAAACTCCATGTTTTTTAATGGTTAAGTAAAGAAGAGGGAGATTTTGAATTTTGCATTACTTATGGGCCCACTACATAACTTAGTTCTGTTTTCTAAGTATTATTTAACAGATAATTGATAAATGGTATATCATGTCGTAAACTAGTAAGGCTTCAATCATCCTTGTTTTGAAACAAAATCTTTATATGTTGTATTTCTTCCCAGAACAAATTATTCAGCAATTGTTAATATTCATCCAGTTTTTCGAAATTTTTTTAAATGTCTTCTTGCATGGATTCCTCGCATCTAATATATATATATATATATATATATATATATATATATATATATACTTACATTGTAAGTTCAAAATTAAATTATTACTTTTTATCAAGTGTATATTTTTTAGCAATTTTTACCTTTGCAGAGACTCATGAAAGGCACGAAGCCGTCCATGTGATACTTGGGATAAAATCTCGTAAATTTGATATTTTGTTACTTTCCCTTATTTCCTTTGAATGCGAGAATATAAAAAGTATGAAACTGAAGCTTTACGATAGTAAATTTGTTTAAGAATAAAAACTTCTTTAATCTTACGTTTTCGATCTCTTTTATTTTATTATGCAAATTATTTTTATGCTATTTAGGCGAAGTCATAATTGTGTTATCTAATATCAGTAGGTTGCAACATAGTGGTGTTCCAATTTTTAAAATTTTGTACCACAGAAATAAAAGTAAAAAATGACATACATAAAACATATCATAAAGACATTTTTTTTTCAATTAAAAATAAATGCACCTAAAATCTATAATCAATGAAACATTTTATACTTATTTCTTTAAATGAATATATTATATAAACTTATTTTAGTAAATAGAGAGTGATAATACCTAAAAAATTTTTTTATTTATTAATAAGGATTAATACAACGTAAGTTTCTTTGTAGTCAATTTTGATATATTGAAATTCCTTCATTTTAATCATAACAGATCCAAGGCGCAAACGTTATTCTATACATATTTTTTAATTAATCGCTTGGCTGGAAATATAATTCTGCAAAAATAAGAGGACATCGGAAATTAATCGCTTTTATGGAAATAGGCTTGTTTTCACCTTTTTTTCCCCCATCAACAAAAATTTCAATAAAGTTTTAAACTCATTTATGAGATTGCTGTAACAGAAATGACGTTAAATATTATACAGTGCGGTATTTAAAATAAAAAACGAATCCCTAATCCAACTTCCATTTTCCTAATTCTCAAAAGCAGTAATTTCATATTCGTAACCAACTAACATAACAGCCGCCATATTTGTAATTTTAAGGAGAAGAGACGAAAGCCGGAAATAAAATATATATCTGAATAATAAATAAGAAAGCCAAAATGTGAAAGTATGTGTCATTGTATGCTCATTTGTCTAAATTTTCAATGTAAATATTATATCGCCAAAAACAATATATATATATATAATTGAAACATTTATAAAATCTCGTGCACTGCAAAATACTGTTTTTGGTACAAGTACTATGATTTCTGAAACCCTGCATTAAAACCCTCTCTCATTTTCTACTCCAGTATTTTTCAAATTAAAAAACTTCAGAATTTTCTGAATGCCAATCTTTTCCAAAAAAATATCTTTCTAAGCAGAAGAAATGCTGACTTAATCAATTAACAAACCGTGACAAGTTCAATTAATTCATTTATAAAATTCAGAAAAAAAGAAAAGCATATATATTTTATTTTCGTGCTTTTAATACCAATGAAGATCATAGAAACACTGAGCGTTACAAAAGCTTTAAATCGATGTGATGTTTATTTAGGGTGCCAAAACTTCCACCTGGCCTTATGACCTATCCGCCTTTCTTTAAGTTATCGGTACTAGAAAGATGAAGAGGTGCCCTTCATCCAGGCTAAATTTTGTTGAGGGAAGTCATTTTTGTGTATGTATGCATGCTTTGCTCATCTGGTAGGGCTGGGGCTATTATATATATAATAGTTTCTGGCTACCTGTTGTCAGAATTTTTTTTTCTTTATAAATTGGCGGCAATTGACTTTCAGGTTATTTTATTTTTAAAAAAAGGCTTTAAAATCTAGATTTACATGATGACTCAGAACAGTTTGGGTTTTTGTCTACTTGTCACTGATTGAAAAAACTACTGTTTAAAAAGTAATTAAATTTTTAATTAGCGATCTTTTGAGAAATGAAGTGAAGTCTGGCCATAGGAGTCCAATATTTGCCATAAGATCATCAAAAATATCAAAAGCTACTCTTACTTAAATATGAAATAAATATAAATCGGATTATGAGTTGGGCCAAATGTCTTGTTTAGAAGGGATATCCAATTTCTCGACGTAAACATTTCTACTCTGTGAAAGATATTGAAAAAATGTCCTAAGTATTTAATTTTTATCGTCATCAGTAGATACTTCCTTTAGTGTCAATTTATTTATTGTTTATTCAATATCATCTGCTTTCTCTAAATCATCTTGAATCATATTCTGAAGCAGTGGCGTAGCATCAGGAGGGTAAGGAATTGGGCTTCCATCATAGGGGACGTGATGGAACAAAGCATTAGTACATTTATATAACTTTTTAAAGTGAAATATCCCAAAGTTACGAAAAAGCAATGCTATGTCTGGATGCCCTTTGCATTTGTTAACTCCCTTATGATTTTTTTCGCCTCTGTCATCATAAAGGGCCTCGAGTACCAGTTTCCCTAATCTATGCTATTGCTCTTAAGTCCAGAACACCTGTTTATTTCATTAATTTCTGACCAACAAGCTGACGAAGCAAAAATTTTCCTGGGTGACAGTGAAGGAGACGCCCCTCCTTCCCCATCTATACCCAAAACGATCAGCAGCAATATTTCTAGAAGAAAACTAGAAGCAATATTTCTAGAAGCTTTGTACTAATATTAATTACAAAGAAAATTATTTTATCCCGTTAGAATATTTTTAATTTCATATTGTTTTTATATTGTTGTAAGAATAGAAAAATCATTAACTAAACCCACAGCTTCTCCTGGTGTTTTAAGATACGCTTAATCAGCAGATACGAAGGCAGAGGTTAACTAATACTATTTTCTTTAGATTTAATTACAAACTGTCCTTACCATTTCGAGCTGTTGAAACGGTTTGTATAGCACATTTGCGTTGTAGACGAATTATTGTGGATCTTTATTATTCTGGTATGTATTTGTTCTATTTAGAAATATAAACCGAGGAGAAAAGGAAAATTCGGAGTGTATCAAACGAACCCGAGCATATCTCAAACCTGTGACCATTATCGGTTACAGGAGAAGCTGTGAATGGTTGGTGAGAACGGTGAGGAAAGTGTATATAATAACAAGAATAACATTTACCTTGAATCGTACACTTATATCCTAATATTATTTGAAATTTATTGATTGAGATATTTGCTTCTCTTAATTTACTGCCCGGCATTTTATTAATTTTATATCTTTTTATAACTTATATATATAATATAATATAATTACATTTGTTTTACTGATAAGTATTTTACCTGCGTTTTGAGCTTTGAAATGTTGAAATGTAGGATATTAATTATAATTACCTTTTGTAAACGAACAACGCATTATTAGATTTTGACTTTTTTGGATTTTGAAAACTTTTCGTGATATTTAAAGGCTAAGGATATATTTTACTAGAGTTTACATACATTTAGGTTTATCTATTCATTCAGCCATGTTACAAGTACTATGTTTATGTGAGTAATATTTTAAATATCGGGTACTAAAATTTGTGAAAACAATTCGAAACTCTGGCACAATTCTCAGGCATTTACAACACTGAATTGTGGCATTTCGTGTTTGATGATTCTCGACTGTTGCTTAGGCATATTAGTGAATTGATGTTTTCATGCTATTTGCAAAAATAACTTGGAATAAAAAGATTTCCTATATTTCTCATTGCGCCACTTTTCAAAAACTAAAATCTGATCCTTTAATCATATTTTGATTTCAAATACGTCAGCATAATAAGATACTCACTGGATTGTGAATTTTATAGATTTATCTTAGTTGGAAAAAAAAAGAAAGATTGCATGTTCTTCTATTGCTAAGGAGGATTATTTCGTTATATATTGTTGCCTCATTAAGATAAATCTTAACCGTACCCAACTTGTTATATAGGTAAAGTAAACAAATGCCTTGCAATTTTTTTCGGGGGGGAGTACACATTTTTTGCAGTATTTTCAAAATTTTAAATTTTTATTCAACTAACTAAAGATTAAACTTAATTATTAAAATTACTTATTAATTTTTACTCATTCAAATTAAAACTAAGAATCATTTAAATTTCTGCACATTAATCTAACAACATTCACAATTATATTTTGTAAATTTTACATTGCGTTGCTTTCTCAGAAATTATATGGTGCTTTATAATAAAAAATGTCTGATGCTATAATTAAATAAAATTTGGATTATTTAAAAAGTGTTTTCTTTTCATTGTTTTAAATAAAATTATTTTGACATTTTAATTCTGTAATTTTTATATGCATATTTTTAATTTAGTCTTGAAAATGATCCGCAGTTTAATATTTCAGTTTTTCAAAAATTTTATAGATAATTGCTTAATTTGTGATTAAATTAAAATTAATAAGAACATATCCGACTTTGGAAATCGAGGAGGAAGAAAAGAGGGTTCTGAGATATCCATTAACTATAAAAGCCTTAGGAAGTCTTACTTCGGCCATTGAAGTTGAAAAAAATGTAAACATTTTTTTTTTTGGCATTAATGAGATAAATATTCGCTTAATTTGAATAATATTTCTATTTTCAAAAAATATTAAATAATTGAAAAATAAAATTTTCAAGCTGTCATCATTTTCTTTCGAGTTGATCATCAACAAATTTATCCGATATTTTGACCCTCCACAAAATATATTTTCAGAAAATGGCTATTTTGCAACCAAGATGTTTACACATTGGTTGACAGCTGAAAACAGTTCTCATGTAGTTTCCGTCTAAAAGAGGGAAAAAAAGCATATATTCTTTGTTTTGCTCCCATAATCTTTTTGTTTACAAACGGAACATCTTTTTTGAATGCTGTCGGGATAAAATCTTTGAATAAATAAATTTAGTTATTAATTCATTGTTTCTAATTTATTAACAAATTTGAATTACATTGAAAATTCCCCCGAATATTTTTTTAAAGCATTCGAGATAATTATGCACCTTGTTGCTGAGCTAGTTGCCTTAGTACCTTTTTATTTAATAAGATTTATCTTTCACAGACATCTTGATAATACTTTGAGCCTTATGCTGGTCTTTGCATAAAACAAGTCACCACATGAAGTTTGACAGTCAGGGCACTGAATTGGTAAAAATTAGCATTGCTTCATATCGAAACAGTGAATGTTTTTTTATAGAATTCTTTAGAAGGAAATTCCAAGTACACTTTTTGGAAGGAACAAATGAGATTTTGAAACATTCTTAAAGCTTAATGAGATTTTTCAAAGTTAATCAATAGGCGATATATATATAGATCTTAAATGGTGAGGCTTTTAAATTTGAAGGTTAAATTACAGTGTTCAATAAAGTCAGTTGCTTCTTTTAATATACTTTGCTTGAGAATTTTATATGCAACCTCTTACGGTAACTAACCAGTACAAATTCTCCTTTTTATTAGAGAATCCGCATTTGATGAGCGAAGTTTGAAATCTAGCAGGAGAACCAGTATGCCTTTCGAAAATAAAAATGGATTAACATCACTGTAAAAGGATAAATTAAAAAAAAAAGAATTACCTCTTCTTTAGATGAATAGTAGAAAAAGAAGCATGGTTTTGTGAGGATAGTATTAATTCTTTACTGAACATTTGAACTCTTTTGCAATTTACAAGATTTGGATAAGATGGATAGATGTAGAAAAGGGAAAGACAAACAAAGCGTAACTGATCGTTTACTGTGAAGAATTTTAATCATTTTCTCTCTGCATCTTTTTAAATAATTGCATCGATTACAAAGTTCTGCATTGGCAGTTTTCTTAATGGGTCTTTAAACTGTTCTCGTCAAAATTTGATGCATTTCCTTTCTTTCAAAATAACGTAATGAATAACAAACCAATCTTTGGACATGAATCAGTTATTGAATAAAGCCTTAAATAATCGAGGGATTCCCTCAATTGAAATAAATGCATCAAATGCTTTTGTTTAGAAACTATCTCTTTTATAAGGCATTTAAGTATATTATAGAAAAGTAAGACACGAATGGTAAAAAGTGATTTTAATATCAAAATTGTTTATATCATTGATATTGATAGCAAATAGTTTTAAGAGAGTAAATATAATGAAACGTTCTTTTTTTCATCTGAATAATTCAATTAATTTCAAATTAAAAAAAAATCGAAGCACTTCCTTATTCATTTAAGGTTAGTTGTGAACAAAAGAAAATCAACCAGAAACAATTCATGACAAGTCCATCAAAGCCAATTTTAGAGTCGAACAACTGAAAAGGTATTCTTACAACTATTCTTTATTTTTCCCAGTAAAAACAATTACCAAATATGAATGTTGAATATAAATTTTTTAAATGATTTTGTACGCTTTCACTTTAAAAAAAGGAATTTGGTCATTAGATACCTTTTAATAAATTGAATTTTTGCAAGAAAACAATAAGATATTGAATTATGAAAGAATCTAAGAGGAATATTTTTGATGCCACAATTACTTTAGTTATCACCAGCAATTTATTATTTTGTTAGTCAACTTTATTGAAAACTTTAAAATATCTTCGCTTTCAAATTGCCTACAAATACATTTAAGTATTTATAATAAAAAAATATGCTTACATTTACTAATGTTTAATGAAAATACATATTATTAAACAAATTTATTTGTAGACTTTTATCAAAATCAAACGTGTATTATGGACCGAAATGGACCTTTTAAAAATAAGATAAAAGCCATAAAGGTTAATTCAACTTTCGTAGTTTTTATCTGATTTTATTGATTGGGATTATGTTTTAAAGCTACGAAAAAAATGCTGAAGATGATATTTTATTTATAAATCAAATTATACATATGACAATTCTTTGATTTCCAAATATCCATACTAATTTAAAAGTACAATTGTCAAATCAAATTTAAAGTTCACTGGTCAAATTTAAACCCCACAAATTTGAAATCATTGAGTGAACCCTGGATTCAAATATGCAGATTACTCAGAAAATGATACATTATCACTCTGGCCTTTCAGAAATGCCCAGTAAGATACCATTTGGACGATTTTGAATATAATAGCCTTCTGAAATGCAAGACTGTCACAATGTTACTATTGTTTTTCCTCCAAATTTGAAATCAAAATTACAAGATGGATATATGATCATAATGATGAAAATAAAAATAGGTGACAAATATACTTCGTTAGTTAAGCATAATAATCAATTTTCAAAAAAAAAAAATTAACTAAAATAACTAATTATTTTCATCTGAGGGTTATTTTTTGATTACTCAAAAGAGAAGGCAACTGTAAATTTAATAGTATTAATATGTCATACAGTTCAGGTTGATAACGTAGTTAGCATACAGAATTTTTATTAGTCGTTCATTTTAGGGCCATTTTGACTACATTCAGTATCTCAGTTAGGGATTAGTATATTCTTTGAGAAATATGCCCAGTTGAATAAAATATGATTATAAAGTGTATGAGAGATTCAAAGAAATTATCAAATTATCAAAAGACAATCGCAATGTGATTAAATATTAATGTTATATAATATATATGCATACATACATATATATGCACTCATTTTTTATAGTCGAATTACTTTCAAAAAATGAAGTAAAGAAATGAAATCCCTAAAAATACTTAGTTCCAATACAATAAGGGTAAAAATATTTTATGTTAAAGCTAGACCGGGTTAGTCAGAAAATTAATATTATTATTTACTCTAATCAAAATTTTAATATGGCGTCTAACGAGAACCAACTTTAAGCTAAAGCATTAAATAGGTTTAGCTGCATGGGAAGTTCAAATCAACGTCTTGTCTAATATTTTAGCAAATGACTTCTTTAAAACAACTAATTAATCTTCTTATAATTATGACAAATTATAAAATGGGAAGAATTCAACAATCGATACAATTCTTTCGGTTTACATATGCTATGATATATGATCCAAACGAGGAAATATGATTCCAACTAATATTTTCAGACAATTAATATTTAAACTAGGATACCAAAGCTTATGCGTCCACATTGAAAATGTGGAGTAATATATTCCTCCAGATTTTCAAAGCAGGTTCTTTTTTAAAAGCTGGCCCTTTCTATATAAGTGGATTTATATAGCCATTTGTTAATTTTTTTGATGGGATTTAAAAAGACAGAATTAATTTTTTGTCTTTTTAATCATTTTATTCTAAATTTAAACTAGTTTTTTATTTTGTTTTCATGGCCTTTCTAATCTAGCAATTCGTTTAGCTATCTTTCTGATCGACATAGGCCATTCAAAGTATTACAACTAGTAATTGCTTTGAAAAATTCATCTTTAATACTTTTTAAAAGGTTCATGTATTTCTTCATTCTTTTCCTAATTTGTCTTAAAGAAGAGTTAATACTTTCTTGACGCAGTATTGGTTTGCATACTGCTCTACAAAAGAGCTCTTGTAACATAAAACCAAATTAGAATCAATGCGTGAAATTGCAATTATATAATTAAATAGTTATCTTTTATTTTGTATCCAAAATATTACAACTCTAAGAATGCTGATGCCAAGAAAAATTATTTGAAAGCTTACATGATACAGATAATTTAATAATAAAATTTATAAAAACGTTATAAAATTTATCTTAATAATATTTTAAATACGAACTCCCACAGTGTTTGAACCAATGACAGGTTTTAAACTATTATTTGTGCACCGAAAAAACTAAACGTTTCCAGGCTAACAAAACATGTTCTGCTGATAACCACTTATCTGTAACATACCTGTAACGATTACCTCTGAACACGCGCCCGACTGATTCTTTGCGTACTTTGTAAAGTTAACTTCCCCAGTTTCACTAGGTTAACGATTAGACAGTTCCTGTACAGCTAGCCACCTTCCCATCAGATGGCTGATAACAAAAGCGACACGGCCTGTCCTAGTCACGATAATAAATCTTTTCCGAATCCCCCTGCGCTAACTGGATCTCAGGTTAGAAGAGTAAAGATGCACTTGACCTTAAAAGGGGGGGGGGAGGAATGGTCTCTTGATCTTCTGATACAGATGAAAACAAACACGCTCGTAAACAGATCCGCCCTTGAAGTATCTCTTCTTCAGCCATTGGACAATCTTCTCTTAATAAGGTTGCAGGGAGGGAAAGATATTCTGGACATATTTCTTCTTTTACGGTAAAGAGATAGTATCGCTGTGTCCTTTTGCAGGCACGCCCGACTCAATGTTCTACCCCCTCTAACCTGTAAATACTGCGCTGGTGCAGAAATATGGCTCTTGCCCTAGACCTTTTGGCAGGAAATTTAGTTCCATCTGAAATGACTTTTATTGATCCTTCAATTTTATTACGTTTTGTTGATGCATTATTTTGCTTATCATTGATCAAACGTACATTTCTTTTATGCAAAGGTTAGGTAAGATTTTTGATTTTCTGCTGCTTCCTGCCCCCCCCCCCCCCCCTTTTTTGCTACATACCAAAAAAAAAAAAAACTGCCTTCTTGTAACAGTCTATATGAACTCAATTTCATATTCTCCGCACCGTTTTAAGGTATTCCTTAAAAATACCCCCTTGTCCCTTTTTGTCGGACTATAGTTTTTTTGACATGTTTCTCTAGAAAATTTGTTTCGCAATCCTATACTCAAATATGATATGGAATAAAATAATATGGAATAAGGAATAAAATAATACTATTTAGACATGTAAATAAACAAAATTAAAATAATTAAATGAAACATTAATGATAAATAAAAAGAAAATGTTTCTTTAAACAGTTATACCAAAATTTTAAATATTTCAGATTAACAATGTTCTTTGGTGATTTTTGCTTTTAATTGCTGGAAACTAATTTAGACGAGCTTTTGCCACAATTTTTAAATTTCAGAAATTTTTCTATTAAAAGAAAGGAACGAGAGTTTTTTTGCAGTAATAACGAAAAGTCAGTTATCACTTGATTTAATCCAGATTCGACTGAATAAGGACAAAATAAAATATTTACTTAAAATTAAACATAACTCATGAATATCGGGATTAAAATGTTTCTCTGCTCGACTTTTTCGTATATTTTTACTATAAGCTCTATCTCTTGTTTAATTTCATCATTTCGGAAAGAGAATTGAGTATGCATTGAAACAGTACATCTTTTTATTGAACACTTTGATCCGAAATTTAACTCATATATGCAATTTCACTGTAAAAAATCGTGTGTCAAATTTCTATCCGTTGCAGTTTAGAGTAAGCCTATTTCAATATGTACGGATTTATGGACTGAGGTATAGACATTTTCATGCGTTAGGTTCCAAAATTTGGTGTAGTTCTAACAGTCTGACGTAAAAATTACGTGCCAAATTTCAATAATCTAGCAATTCTTCTTGATATGTTGTGCTCATGTATAAACGAACGCACACAGTTAGTCATTATCCCGTTGATAAATTTAATTTAAAAACAGGAAAAGGCAACGGAAAGCTCATTAATTTTTTTTCAACCTCAATGAGGACAGATGAATGTTAAAACCCTGAACTTTTGATGAGCACAATTCTACCTCTTTGAACACATCATATACAAAAAAGTAAGCAAAATATTCGAATTTTAAGTCTCCTCAACTGAAGTCATAACGCTAATCTAGAGAAAAAAGATGTTGTGCATTGACTATTTTTGTTCAATTCCGTCTTGCGATAGATACTACTATAATTAGTGATATACGGAGTTACCAACTATCGATCCACTGGTATTTTCACCTGCCTTATTGTTTAAGGAAAGAGTTCCATGAAATTAAATACTTTCAATTTAAACATAGATTTTGACTACGTCGAATATAGTTGATTGAATGGGGTAGGGGGAGGAACACGTTGTTCAAATATAAATTTATTTATATACACAGGTTTCGCCCATCTATCAGCTTGAGACTTGGATTCCTGAGTGATACTTTTTTTTTAGTCCGATAAGAGAGAAAATGATTTAATGGGTATTTATTCAACCTCAAATAATCAAGATCGTCCTGATTTTTCTAATTTTTTTTCTTTTCCTGTTTTAATTCTTTTGCAGAAATAAAAGTGGTGGCGATATAAATAAGAGTGGATTAAAAGTTCGTAAATGAAATACGCAAGAATCTTTCTTCTGCAGTAAATAGTAATACTAAAATCCCATTAAAATTTTTTCAGCATTTTACAAAATTTCACAAAAGTAATTATACGTATTAGTGAAAATAAGAATATCCGATTATACACTAGTCATAACAAGAAACTTTGTAATATTGATAAAAAGTTATATAACAAGTTGAAAATGAATTGGTATTAATGTGAATATGATTTTACAAAAGGCAACATACATTGTGATGTATAATCGCTTATCCAAATTAATTTTATTTTAATATCTTACTGTATTTCTAGTTCATTTTATATGAGGGGTTATTATTTCAAAAATATGCAAATGCCTAAGATTTTTGACAAAATAATTAGAATTTTTAGTTTTACATTATTTTTATAGAGTGTTTTGATTTTTGGATTTCCAACATAGAATTCTAATACAAAGCAGATGCGGATCTTTTTCTACATAAATTGTCATTTATATTTAAAGAATTGGAGATAAATTATATTAAATTTAGATTATACAGGATGATCTACAAATGGCGGAAGCATGCTTTTTATTAAAATCTAGGGCATTGATTTAAATAGGCATAGCGAATTAAAAATTTGCTGGAAAAAATTATAAATCAATTTTATGTCAGAGAAATGCCTCCTATTAACTTTTAAAAAGCTATACTTTTATTTTTTAATCGTTTCTACTTTACAAAGTGTTTTGTTTTGAACAAGAGGATAAACAGTTTGTTTAGTTTTTGTTACCAAGTTCGATAAATTTAAAAAAAATTTAATTTTAATTATTTTATTAATTTGATTTGAAAGTTTAACATCTTTTATTGGAATTTTTAAAACAGTTACACCTTAATCGAAAAGTAAATTAGCTAAATTTTTCATACATTTTCAATTTTATTCCAAACAATAGAATAAAATATCAAATAAAATTAGAATTGAAAATTTTTTTAAACTTTTATGGCCTAAAACGGTCATTAAAGTTTTAAAAAATAAGCTAAATACGGATTATTAATTATCATTATGAAGCTTATTCTCTAAGCTTAAGAAATATTATCAATTATAAATGATAGTTAACAATGGTTCAGTGTTAAAGCAGAATTTGTGAAGTACTTCTGATTGTGCTTGCTGACGTATTACGCAAAATATGCTCTACTTAAATATCTTTATTGAGACGTGTTTCAGGCTCCTAAAGATTGAATTGTGTAGTCGATCTTTCCTGATATTCTGGAATTCTAAAATTCTGCATAGTTTTATGTCCTGAATAGTAATATAATATTAAGATTCTTAGAGCATGTTTTCTTGATTAATTTCTTAATTTTATTTACTTTTTTTCGATTTATTTACTTTTTTTGTGAATATGAAAAAATCAAATGCAAGATTACTTAATAATGGTGATTAAGAAGAGTAAAATAATATTATAAATCAAAAGCTGCAATAATAATTTTTTAAAGAAAAACTAATTTTTTGCAAGTTTGTTGAAAAGGGAATTTATTTGTCAATAATCTGGAGATCAATCATAAAATTGTAAAACTCTGAGATACTGAAAATAATTTAAGGAAACTAAGTCACAATTAATATAAAAAAATTCTTAAATATTCATTAAAAATTAAAATGTATTAGGAATGTAATTAAAATTTACACCAAAATTACTTTCTGAATGTTGACATATTAATCAAAGAGTGCTAAAAAATTTCATTTGTATTTTCTATGTATCTTGGGTTCTTTTTTGTATATTTATATTAATTTTTATATATTTTCTAATGAGAATGCAATTCACAGCTGTAGGTTTTTCAGAATAATTTCATGACCATTAAATCGGAAGTGTAATGCAAAATTCTTTTAATATATTTTAACATGCAATATTCATTTAATATGTGAGCAAAAATTGTTTCATATAGATATATAGATTATGCAGTACACACTCCTTGTATGAAAGATTAAAATATTATTTTGCACGTGTCTGCAAAATTATCTTCTACAAATGTTACCTCAAAAATTTATTTAATTCATTTTTTATACGTGAAGGTTACGTCTCTCATTTCACTTTATTTAAAATTTATGCTGTAACAAGATATTTACTGCCAATGAAGTCTGAGCCTCTTTCATTTTAATTGAATTCTTCATTACGTTTCTGGAGAATCCGGAACTATAATTTTTTTACGATGGTTTTTAAATTCTCCCCATGCTCTTCCGGTACAGACAGATCCCAAGGATTTGTACAAAGTTTTCGCAACGATTGCCTTTTAAGGATCGACATTGCAACCTTATTAAAATAAGCATATCTTCCATTTGAGAGTAACATGACAGCGAATTCCGCAATAAACTGCTCACGTTAAAGAAAATATTTTTTTCATTGGCTCTGAAAATGTGCATTTAGTTTAGTGCAGTTCATAAAAACGAATTATTTGAAATTTATTCCTTTCTTGTCTGTTATATTAACACATTGACTCTAAAATACAAAAATTATGCGAATTTCTTACTTCATATAAATATAGCCGGTAAAAATATTAACAAATACCCACCACCTCAAACTTTTAAGATATTATTTTATATTTTCTCAAGATGAAACTAGAAAAGGATGCTGCAAAATTTGATAGTGTTTACATTTCATTTATTTGAAAAATGTTTGAAATTCAGCCAGATAAAAGTACTGAAGCATGAGGAATCCTTTATAAGTAGAAGTTTAGAACATTAATCTGTTTTAAGAGAAAGTCATTTTCTTTCATAAGCAAAGCACAAAGAAAAAGGAAATGGGTTGCAATTTTCATATGCGTTTAAAACAAGTATGTCAAATTCAAAGCTGATGAAATAAAATATCTTTAAATTTAGAGGGATAAAAAATAAACTATTTTAGATAAACTGTCGAATTCTGATAAAGTGACCCTTTCAGAAATTTCTTTTTATAACCAATTCAGAAAAGAAAATGAATCCCAATAAAGAGAACTAATATCCTTTCTCTGCTATTATATTCCTTACTTCTTACTTTACAAACATAAAATAATCTCGAAGGTTAATTAGCTCATCCCGCATAAATTCTTTCAAAAATTTTTCTTGCTAAGAATTATATAATCTGAGCCACTGAGCAACGTATGCTTTTTCCTCGGGTGTTGCAAATAATGCATATTGAGAGTATTCCTCTAGTTTCACTTTTTTTCTTCTCCTCCTACATTAAAAAATTCTGTTTAATTTTTTCCTTAAATCCTTTCGCTTTGTTGTTTTAAGGGGGAAATATATATCTTATATTTTTATTATTGAAATTTATATTTAGTTCTTTTGTTACATTTAATATTTTAAATAAAGTATTATAAAATTATTTAAGATGTGATAGAGAAGATAGGTAATATAAATTAAGGGGAAAAAAATACTTTTTGCGTTTTCGCATTTCCATTCTTGAGAAATACTTCATAATGTTACTCGTTTTTTATTTGATGAATCGGTTAATGAACTCAAGGCATTAAATTCACAAAGTAAGACACCTAGGGGATCCTTTGAATGACCATCTTTGAAACAGTATAAGGCATGAAAATTGGGACTCTAAAGACCATTCCCGGATATAGTCCTATTTTTCCATTAAAAGTTAAATCTTGTCATTGGAGTGAAGGCAATTTGACTCCACAGTATTGTTTCATTTATAAGGAAAATTAATATGTAATTGAATTGCCATACATGCATTCTTAATGATGCAAATAAATTCTTTTGCCCGCAAAATTTCATAAAAAGGCAAACAACTAAAAGTATGAATGTTTCCAATGCTGTAAGCATTTCCTCAAAATAATTTTGAATTTTAGTTATCCCAACTTCATTCAATTCTGTTTTCAACTAGAAATCTACTAAATATCTATCTCGTCCTTTTTTCGTAATAACCTTCCGATCCTTTACTACAAAGACTATCTAAGATAGTTTGTTCCCTAAAAATTTAAATTCTGCAAATTTTCTTAAATTGAGTTGATTTTCTTAAATTGGCAAGTCTTAAAATATTCTTATTTTTGATTTAAAGTAATTTGGACTAATCTGGATTTAAATGATTGAGCAGAATTTGAAAGTTTTAAAATTAGATTTTGAAGCGCTGTGTTTATTAAAAGTTACTTCTTTCTTGGTCAACGGATAGCAAGTTTAACATGCTTGATCTAAAGTAAGCCAACTGCATTTTCCATTTTTAAAAAATGGTAACTTTCTTAATGCAAAATAACAAAACTGGTTTAGGTCTAAGATAATTCAATCGTTAACATCTCCGAGGTTTATAGATTATCACATTGAATCCAAAGGGCTTTTTAGTGTTAATCGAAAATTAGTAAAAATTTAAATTACTTTAGGGGCAATAAAACTCTTCAAAATCTATATTAAAAACAGGCGATATAATGAAGTACATTGAATTTCCACAAGTAAGAAAGGAGAGACATACATCTGATACCTGTTTTTAAATTTTAAACATGTTTATCAATGTCTGTACACTTGATACTTATTAAATTTTCAAATATAGCATGTCAATGCAAGGAAATGTTGTAGCAAAATAATAATAATAATAATAATTTAATTGGAAATTATGGAATGGAGCTTTACTGCTCCGGACTTAGAGCTACCAGGTCATCTTTTATTCATTCATTTTCGAAATCAATAAGTATTTATAAAAATAATTGAAAAACTCTACAAATTAATCTTGCTATCATAATTTATTGTATGAACTCAAATTTCTTCTCGAATACTAAAAAATATTCCGAAGAATCTATATAAATAAAAATGAGTGTTTGTTTGTGTATGCTGCCGTTCCACTCATCCGATTACGATAAAAGTTTTAATACTTATTACTTGCACTTATTTGTTTTTTCTGAAGATGGAAAACAAAAAAATAAATATTGCCAACCCTAAAGTCTTGAATAATAAAATTAATAAAAAAGAATTAATATAATTTATGCTTCTCGTTTATATATCACACAATTTCATGGAATGTATTCATTTCCGATACGAAAATAAATATTATTCTTTCTATCATTCTTGATTAAACAAGACAGTTATTTTAAATTTCAGGCGATATTTCCAAAATTATTTCTTCTGCGACAGCAACGCGCAGGGTACCAGCTAGTAAGGAATATAAAAGAGATTTTAAGAGGCGAAAGAAAGACAGAAACACTTTTATAAGGTTACAGAAAATCCCAAGTCAAAGTGGAATCTAAACTTTTCAGTTTTATTTTTTACTCCAGAAGTAGTTGATATTTTAAGAGTAGTTCTTTTAATTTAAAAAAATGTGAAGGGCTTCTTATATATTAACGACTTATATATGATAGCATTTGAATTTCCTAAAATGGCGATTGTAGGTTGCAGTCAAGACAAACCATTGAAAACAACTTGCGTTTGGATTTCTATTCTGAGCTGACGCTAAAAGGTGATACAGTACCATTTATGAATGAAATTCCGGTTGTAAAACTTTTAAGAAATAGAATTTTTATGGCTTATCATTTTTTAAGTTTTATCTACTACAACTTGGGGAGTTGATAAAAATTCCTTTATCAAAATCTATCAAGTTGCCTTTTTTTTCTAAGCTGAATATGGTTCTGAAATGAGTTGCTGGGAAAGAGAAAAAGAGAATCCTGCGTTTAGTGTTTTTTTAATGTTTTACCATCCCCGAAATTATTTTTTCCTTCCTCCTCCTCATATTTTCTTTTAAATGTTTTAGATATTTTTAATGAGCTTATTTCTTAGTTTCACCTTATATTCTTTTGGGTACCGTCTCACTGGAACTGTAGGCAAGAAGAAAGCGGACAATTTTGCTAAACTAGTGTCTGTTCCAATCAATATTTCTATCTCAGGAAACGATTTAATCGAAATGAATTTCTATTCTAAATGGCAGGTGCAGTGAGACCTTGAGACAGAGAACAAACTTTATGAAGTACTTCTTGTACAATCATGACCTTCATTAATGATTGTTTAGTCTATTGTTTTGATTCGTTTGCGCATTGAGCACATCAGATGCACTCATCTTCACTTGTTGCTTTGAAAGCAATCACCGTAATGCAATTGTCATATATCTATCCACCATACAGTAAGAGAATAAGCTGATTTCATAGCCAGCATCTGCAATTCTTTTCAAACACCTTTTTTCTATATCAAGTTTACTTTTTTAAAATGCTTCATTTTTTATGTCAATTATCACTAATTTAAATTGCTTTAATGTATTAAAATGTCTTCAGTTTTATTATCAATTTATATTCATATGTCTTTACTTCGTATTTGGCACAGTATATTCGACTTCATTGCTCTTATTTCATAAAAACCATAGCCAAACTTGCACATTAGATTTTTACATTTCTACAACGAAAGAGTAATTTATAATCTGTGTTCAATAAAATTCGTTATTCAGGCTGCATTTTTGCCCCACTATATATATCGCAACTATATTTTTTCAATCTTTTATTTTTTAGCCTCTTTCCGAAATACTGAAATTTTTCTCTTTTTTTTTTCCATCTCTTAGCTTAGAGTGTAATATTTTTTTTATCACGATTAAAATAAAATCCCATCGAATTTTTCAAAAACATATAAAAGTTGAATTATCTTTAATTTTGTAATGCTTATGAAACTGATATTTATTCTTTATAACGAATGTCATATACTTAATGGTAATTTGAAGAACGAGAATGAATAAAATGAAAGAGATAGGAAGCTTATTGAAAAGGAAAAATATTTAAACATCTGATATATTAAAAAAGCGCATATATTATAATTTTATGTTATTAAAAACGAATTATTTCTAAATTTATTAACAACAAAATTATATAAAAATATTTTGCTGTTAAAAACATTCTTTTGTGAATATATAAACATATTCTTCGACACTAATATTAAAGATGTAAATTTATGTATTTTATTGCAATAATTCGAATAACTAATCCCTTAATTTTCCAAGAAATTATAAGATAATTTATAAATTTAACATAGTTATTATTAAATCCAAGTACGAGGAAATATTTTGCCCCTTTCAATACCTATAGGATCTTCTTAAAAATATCATTTATAGTTCTCTTAAATCCATTACCATGACTACCGATCAATTTCCATTTATTTTAGACTATTTGATACGAGCGATACAGTGACAAACTCATTTTCTATCCAATGTTTTCAATTATTAAGCTCGTATTGAGCTAAAAATATTCCTTATGAAAAATAAGTAATTCACATTAAATTGTAGGCTGGGATAATTCTCTTTTCCGTATTAAAAAGAAAAGTAATATAAAAAAAAGCTTTTTTTTTAAACCCACTTCCTACGTAGGTTAACAAAGGAAAATTTTATTTTAATTACTTTTTATTAAATAATCATCAAAAAAAAATTATTAAGCATAAAAAATTATTGATTTTCGCAAGAACTGAATTCGCTTTCTTCATCTTCAAGTGAAAAATACTGAGATTTGCATTTTACTAGTTGAGCTACTACTGCCTGACAATTTTAATTTTCATTAAAAACTGCTAAAACTCTTTTTAAAGTATTAAAAATTAATTAAATTTAATTGAGGAGTTAATATTAAAAAAACCTATATTAACAACGTCATCCACTACGAATTAAAAAAAATTTAAAACTTGAGTGGGTGAATAAAAAATATTTTATCAACAATTGAAAATTTGAACAAATATAAATATATATAGGGCGAGTGCAACCTAATAGTAGGAATTGAAAAAAAAAATCAGGAATACAGCGATTTTAAAGAAATTTTTAGTCCTACTTATAGAAATGGCAGAATATATTTGAATTGTTGTTACAGATAATTATTCTATATGAAATTTGTTACGAGAGACTATAATTCATCTAATCTAACTTTAACTAAATCTCTAAGTCATAGTGAAAATTTCAAATCCTTCTCACTCCTACCTTCCTAGAGTAGTCATTTATGAACTCGTTCCCGATTTCCTTGTGAAATATCTGCGGTCATTTCAAACCCCCCAAAAATACTATAATTTTTGTGAATCGTGTTGCGAGTGCAGTTTGTAATATTACAGTAAGAATTCTAGGTAAAGTAAAGTAAAAAAAAAAAAAAAACTACTATCAGGATTATTTTAGGACCATCCTGTTAAAGATAATGAGAACATCTGTCCATAAAAAATACTCGGGAGAAGGATCAGATATGACAGAATGGAATCACATGGGGTTTTAGACAGATTTAAATTTTGAACCAAAATCCTTGATCGAAAAGTATTCAAATTACTTAATAGGGAATTTCTAGAAAAGGTTAAGAACAATGTCTGATCAAATAACTACTTGAGCAATCTTTCAAAAACGCGTCAAAATACATTACAAAATGAATGAGTGAATATCTCATAATCGATAAAAGTATATGCAACTGCCAGCCGTCTTTGACGATCAGTTAGTTTGTCCAGGTTGTCTATTTAGGTAATGAAACAATTATTATAGAATACATTAAAAAAAATTAGCGTGTTGTTTTATGAACTGAAAGCCATGAATTTGGTTAAATCAGTCTATTACAAATTACTGGGGTGCAAATTATATAATATCTACAATAAAATAAAAGCGGAAGTAAATTCTATTCATCATAAAATTGTTCCAGATTAAAACCAAAGTGTATTTAAAAATATGTTAAAAAATAAAGAAAAAAAATTACGCGGAAATGAAATCGTTAAAAAAGTAATATTTTGAATTTTAAGACAATGTTCATTTAACTAAACAGCAGCATTTAGGAGAAAATAATAGTTTTGTAAGACATGAAATAAGTCTTCAAAGGCGAATCATTATTGCCCATCTGGAGATAGGTAAGTTTTTTTTTCCTCTCAGTAAAACTTCGTTTGACGTTTTTTTTTTTTTTTAATATCGTTTCTTGTATTTATTCTTCTCTCTGAATGAATGTTGCTTTTAGTGACCCGGCAAATCCAAACCCGAAAAATTCTAATATTTTACAGCTCTATTGATTAGTTAAGAGAAGAGGTGAATTAAGTGCAGCTGTAATAACATTAATTGATATAATCTGAAACGTTTGTATGACACTTTGTTTACATTTAATTGCTGTCATTCGACAAAAGTAATGAAAACATTTTTTTTTAAATGCCAAAACAGAGAAGGAAATCCTGAAGTGTGGTATTTTATGCTTACGCTTAACTAACTCTCCATATAACCAAGCATTCGAATGAATCTGACGATTCAATCCCATCTTCTATGATGTCCCTGAATAAAATTAATATCCTTCAGATAGAGTGACTCTAAATATAATAATTCAGATCCCCAAACTGCTATTTCAAGAATCTTATTTTAATTCAATAGTCTTCAAAACAATGCTTTTTTTAAAAAAAACGACACATAAAGTTGGCTCATGAAACAAGGAAATGTCTTACATTTTGAAATAAATTTCGATTATATTATTGAATAACGATAGAGAAATGCTTCCCATAAGACTTTAATTTAGATACGAATACTTCTAGTAATTCTAATTTAAAAAAAAAAAATAATTGGATCAACTTCATTCACACTGAGTCATCAGCTTATTATTTAAAATAATACTGAATTATTCAGAGTGATTTACAAGTGACCTGACGCATTTTAAAAGTAAATTAAACATAACAAAATAAATCTATTTTAAATATTAGCGAAAAAGCCATTATCTGCTTATTATTGGTATTATCTAGTTCAGGATGAATTAGATGAATTCAACCCTTTTATTGCGGCCGTAGCAACACTATTTTAGAATTGTACCGGCATTTCTGTATGTCATTTGCAGTTTGTGTATAGGGCGGTAAATGAAAAGTAATGGTTTATAATTCATTTCATTACAAGAAAAAAAATATAGATATAGGTGCACTGTGTCAAGAATTGTTTCTGAATCTTTCGTAATCAATGTTCATTTTGATCCATAATTATAAAATTTCTGATGAAAGCGTGTAATCAAGAACACGTGTTCCTTTGGAAATGTTTATAATAGAAAAGAGATAATGTCTGAACTTTCGAAATTAGTGTTCGATTCCATTCTATTTCAGCCACGGCTTTGGATTAATTATGGCTGGAGTACTCATTTTATTTCAGATTAATAATGCCCTATTGCATGGATATGTGGTGTTTGTCTATACGTTTATAAGGAAAAGGAATAAGTAAATTTATTATGTTTAGTCAATTTTTGAAGTTTATCCGAATGTTTTCGAGTATCTCTGCTTAGGTAGTAAAATTTATGTCGAAAAAAGTTTTTATTCTTCAACAGATATTCCTTCTAAATTTTAATAATTTAAATAAAAGATCAAGGTATTTAATCTAATAATCTGTATAATGTTATTGCATAGTATCTGAAAGACTTCTTTGATGAGAACTAGCATTTGATTATAATTATATGGGTATTTAACAAATTCACCATGAAACAAACTTAAAAATCTTTGTTTCTTTCACCTATAATCAGATTAATGATCTTGCACTTTTTTTTAATCACTGGATGCTTCCTGAAGAATAATTTGTTAAAAATGTGGATTAAATTCTAAACAGAAAAAAAATAACCACCTTAAGCAGGCGAAAATGCTATTGCAGAATGGTTACTATGTATAAAACTTTTCATGATTGATATAATTTGCCATATCTCCCCTATTGCTCATGGAGATAACCAATAATCTCAGTAAATGATCTAGAAACCAAGATTATGCCACTCCAAACCAGCGTTCCAAATGATGGCATTTTAATAAACTTTATTGGATGTAATAGATTTTTGCTATTTTCCATCTGAATATATGCGTATTTGTCAATAAACAACATATAGATTCACTGTGATAGTGGTTAATCAGCTTTCCTTTTGCTCCAAGTTAATGGGCAACGGTAATGAGCTACCATGAGCAGAATACATCTGAAGTATCTGTGGGCTATACTTTTCCGACCGTATATCCAAGTTATGCCTCAAAAATCTGGCAGTTGCTGCAAAATATTGTTCTATTATAACATTGTACCAAATAATCAATACTGAAACTTCCATTATTTTTCTTTCTTCTCGGAGCTATTGCCACAATCTATACAGAATATACTCAAAAATATCTGGAATATATAAAAAATATATAGAAGAGACCGAAATAAACTTGTTTTGTTGCAAAATTTGTGTCCGGAAATGAGGATCTCCAGTAGATGAAGAAGGCTATTGTAGTTGTAACCATTTGGAGTAAAGGCGTTATTCACCTGAAGGGATTTAGAATATCACACGTTATTTTAAAAATACATAGCTTGAATATATCCACTTGATCGATGGATTGCTAACAGAAACGAACTATTTTCTCGGAAACTGTACGAAGAACAATATCCGAACAAACATTTATCAACTCGACAAACTCAAGTTCACTCTCAGCTCAACAAAAATGGTCCTTTCACGGCTGATCGATGTAATATGGACGGAACATAAGCTGCATAAATCCAGTATTGGAAGAAACTGATTTATGCACAGATGAAATGAAAACTTCAACAAACGTTATCCTCTTTGCAGACTTCGCAACAGCCATACCTCTCCGTAAACGTGCTATTCTCCTATGACCTACGTTTTCTCGGGAAAGACTGCTAAGTAGTCATAATGCACGAAAATCTGCATACAACTAGAGTATATGTATATTAACGGAGATTTTTTTCAATGTTTGGGCTATTATGGTGCATGATTGGAACAAGTATCCTATTCGTCGTCCGGACAGATACATGTATTCCATCTTCTGCAAGATACATTTCCGGAATTTTAAATGTAAGTGTAAGGAGGTACAGACTCCGGAAAGCTGGAATGTAAGATTCGAAGCACAATTTGCTTCCAATAATATGGTATTCTAGCACATTTAACTACTGATGTTTGGAATTACTTGGACATGACGTACCTATACTACCGGATAAACCTGTTCGTTGTACATCATTAACACCAAATTTATAATATAGATTGGAGAGCATTTGAAAAATACCCCCCCCCCCCCTCACCTTGGCTTCTAACACATTTTGATAGGCAGATTGTCTATTGGCGCTGGAAATTTGAGGGATACGTCTCATTTTTGAAAATATGTGATCATATATACGTAATCAAAGGGTTTGTACTGATGATCGCTCGTTTCAGCATCTGTTGTAAAACGATATAAATTAGACAGTTTGTTGTTACATTTCCATTTTTTTTTTTTTATCTTCCTTTCCCCTTTTCTTTTCAAAAAGTGTTTAAACGTACTACATCCGATCATGCATTCCTTACTTATTTTGATCTCCATCATCCTCCATTATAATTTGATCAGATGTTATCCAAGCACATTAAAGGCGGGAGTCGTAGTACTACGATTTGATCCGTATTACCAAGCATACTTTCGTCATGATACCCCGCCTTTAATGTGCTAGCACCCTGTATATAATACTTCGATTTTCTGTGCATACCAATAACTCTGAAAGTGGAAAAAAATCACACGCGAGCCGATCATGAGCATTCAGTTACAACAACGATCTCTTCTACACACAAAACCAAATACTTTGTTTTATAAAACTTGCCTTAGTGGAATTCATTACTTGAGCTTGCAATACAAGTACATTACTCTTCAAGAAGTGTGATATTCTTTTAAATCAAAATTTTTGGTCTTAAGAATTTTTTTTTTTGTAATTTCCAAATATCTTTAATTTGTGAAACATAAGTGTATTTAGAAAATACTACATGCATCAATAATTACGTTCTGAAGCGATTTCTGAAAGTATTTTTAAACAAATGATTACTTGAATTTAATATATTTTCATGTCATATCTGATATTTAGATTTTTTTTAAAGTACAGTTTTCACTGAACTATATTTGAAATACATTTTGCATTCGGAAATTTTGTTTACTTAAAAAAATTTCACTAATTTTGTAAAATAATACGATATGAGATTATTTTTAATTTTTTATGGTTCAGTCTTATGCAAGACATGTAAAAT
Organism: Argiope trifasciata; assembly: GCA_026543055.1. Lineage (NCBI taxonomy): Eukaryota > Metazoa > Arthropoda > Arachnida > Araneae > Araneidae > Argiope > Argiope trifasciata. Next base: position 14,905 of record JAPMOQ010067128.1, on the reverse strand, counting down.
TGATTTTTCTGTAGATTATTTGTTCTTGCTTAAAAATTTATAAAGATGTTTAAATACAAGAGAATAATTTTATTTTAAAAATAAATTCATTGAAATTCTTCTCTGCGCTTTTGAACAATGCACCAAGCAAAAAAAATTTATTCCATTTTTTTTTTTCGTATTATTTTCGAAATCTCAACTGATTGTAAAAGTAACGCCAGCTAACAAGTATTTTAAATTCTTTCAATTATATTTTTTTAAATCAAAATACGCTTGCAACTGAAATAAAGAATCCCTTCTGAGAAAACATTTCAACAGTTGTGTGTGGCAGTCATAGAAGGTCCATACACCGAAATACACAATTCTCTATTTTAATTATACATTTAAAAAATTCTTTTTCAATTCGTATTTTAGAAAGAAACATTACTTTAGTTTCAAAAGATTTAAATGCTAATGAATAGAATTTCCAAAGATTCAAATGTTAATGAAGAGCTTTTAAATTTAAATGAATTTGGGGATCTGCTTTTATATTACATGCAATAAACATTAGACTCACAATTTCTAGATTTCCCTTTGTTGAACTAACAGGAATGTTTCATCTTTTCTCTCTGAATATAATTTTTTTTTTTAGTTTATCTATACAATTTACTTTTTCCATGAGCATCGATGTGTTAAAATTTATCATCTAAATCCAGTTTCAAGAGAAAAATAACATTCATGTGAAATAAAAGATAAAATCTTTTACATAGCTGATTGCAATTTATTCGATTGCTCAGAAAGATTGCATTTTTGAATCAACATGGAAATGACTCCTTTTAATTTCGAAGAATAAATTTTATTTTGAGGCGGGTAACAGATTATTTTGGAAAATTATTGCTCATTTTTTGAGATGGCACACTATTCATCAAATTTCAATGTTTCATAAATGTGTAGACATATATATTTGTAAATTCAAGTACTAGGCAATTATGAAAGTAAGATTCGAATTTAAAATCCCCCCAAATCCCAACAAAGCACTAGCGTAATGCGATGTTGCAGTTAAAAATTAGTAAAATTATTAATTTTTCCAAGTCGTTTTAATTCGGGACATTCATTTGGAAGAGATGTTCCTGTTCTTACGAACAGAAACGATTATTGATACTTATTCTGAGAAGAAATAACAAATGGTAAAGATTAAGAATTAGATTTAAAATTAATGACGCAAAATCCCATCTTTATTTTCTGTCGAAAAGATGATAAATGTAATATAGAATGCTTCATTTCTGTTTCTTTCCGTTTTTACTTTCTTGCATAAGGAGTATACAAAAAGAAAGCACGATAACCTTAGGGGGGGGGGAAGAATCAACTGTGACATTTTGATTAATCTCCAGTTTTAGAACTCATAAAATGAAAAATATAAAAGAAAGTGGAAGTCTTCTGTTATCAGGGTAGTTCAGCAGCACCGAAACCTAGACAAAGGAAATTGGGCTCCCGTTCTTTACACCGAAATGATAAATTTCTATCACATTTAAACAAAATATGAGCATTGGTTATCTATTTTAATTACATGTTAGGCGCAGTTAGATCAAAAAGCAATTTGTTATTAAAAATACTAACAATTTTTTTTCATTTGCATACGAATACGGAAACACAAACTCAATGATCAATGTAAAGGGAATTTAGTATATGATTTTATATCTTGGATTATATATCTGAATCAAATTTGAGGTTAAATTAGCCAACAGATTCAACCAAATCCACGAAAACAGATATCTATATGTAGTCTGTGTGAACACTATAACTTAAAAAACATATGTGATGACTGAATTTTGGTAAATAATCTTTACACCGAAATTGAAGATAGTCGTCTGATTTTGGATTATATCAATAGAAAGGTAGTTTGCCTTTGTACTGGAACATATTAACTTAACATTAAATTGAATATAATATAAATGTGCTTTGATAAGCGGTCTTGAAATCAGTCTTATGGATTTATATTTCAATTTTTATAAAGGTTTTGGAATACGCCAAAGATGCATGCTTAATTATCTTCAAGATGTTAAAAAGCTACACATAAAGCGTTGCGTATTGTATAAGTATGCAAAAAAGTCGTGGGAAAAAGCTCCTTCTCTCTCTCTCTTTTTTTTAGAAACTTGTACCATTCAAATGTACTTTAAATTCAACTTCAAATGTACCATTGAAATCGGAGTAATACAGCTATGAAAATTGCTTCATAAGTGACTTTACATCTCATTTAATCAAATTAACGAGAATTTATATTACTCTAATTATATGATATTTAGGATAAACAAATAAACTACACTGGTAGTATTATTTTAGTTTTAAATCAATAGAATAAATATATTCTTAAAGAGATTTTAAAAACCTGCAATTCATTAAAAGAGATTTAAAGTTTTAAAAAAATTCTTTGATCTCTTTTTAAAATATAAAATGTCAATTTAAGATATTTTGTTATAAGATACAAATGTTTTAGTTAGCATCATCTTATAATTTAAAATCGATTCTATTTTCATCGGCAATATCCTTTTTCTGAATGCGTTAAAGGAAATTAAAAATAATTATCCATTTGACTTATACAAAAAATAATTTATCTAATAATGAATGTCAGCTATCCCTGCCTTGACGGAATATTAAGGATCACAAACATTTGTGACAGTGAGTATGAGTTTTGATTCCTTTACTAATTCACAATGTTTCAGTTATTACTTGGGCAAAAATTGTTTGTTAATGTTAAAACAGCAGAAATTAAATGTTTGTTAATATACACTTGTTGCTTGTATGAATGGAAGAAAATACTCAACGAGTATTCAATTACCATTAGATGAAATTAATTAAAATTCTAATAATATTCCTATTTTTACTTTCTCGTGTATATGAATTATACAAAAAGAAAGTAAAGCAATTGTCAAAAAATTTTGATTTCGAGTTTTTGATGAATCTTCACGTTTCAAAACTTTCATGAAAGATATTTCTGAAATTATGTCTGTCATTCAGTCCATCTGTCTCTCTGTGAATGCTGTAACTAAAAAAATACTCCTTACGCTAAATGAATGAAACTTCGTGTGGGGTCTAGCTCAGTTATGTTATTTTGATGTGAGAAATTTGTAAAATTCTAACTGAATGAAATCCATTCACATGAACTTTTTCTGCAAGTATACCCATAAGCAAGTGAATGCGAAAAAAACGTAATGTTAAAAGCTACATATAGATTTTTAAAAAAAGAGAGAATTCGTTTTAGAATGTAAAGTCTAGATCCATATCAAATTGTAACTTAAGTCCATCAACGGATTACTCATCTGACAGTCTGATTTTGCATGCATGCAAACACAATAACTCAAACACTGCAACATAGATAAATAAACTTACAAGCAGAAATCTGAAAATTAGACCAATAAACTCATAAGCAGCACAGCACTTTAAAAACCATGTAAAAATGTAGTTTTTTAGTACGTATATTTATGTGAAGTTTCAATAATAGCAATTATATTTGGCTTTCTTTCGGAATTTTCTTTTTCAGATTTTATTATTTTTGGACAATAGAAAAAACCTGATAGACGCAATCAAATAAAAATGCATTAGTTTCAATAAAGCTTGCTTGAATGTGACGCAAACAAATATGACACACAGTTATCCTCCCCCTCCTGCCAAAAAAATATTTTTAAAAAACTTTACTTTTCCGAAGAATTTAGTTGTCAAAGATTTTTTATAAATAACTTCCCAAAATACTGTTTTCTTAGAAGATAATCACTGTTTATAAAAAAGAATAAATGAAACAACCTAATCAGAAATTTAACATTCACCAAATACCTTCAAATTATTTCGCGAAAAATCAACTTGCGTCTAAATGAAATGTGCAGCTGATCAAAATCGGACATTTCGTAGAAGTTAAAGCATAAGTCAAATAACACTTATTGTATTATAATATAAAAATAAGTTATATCGTAGCGTAATTCATTTGATAATCATTTTTGATGTAATTAATTACTTGTAATTTGCTCACATATAAATATTGTTATTCTCATTGCTTGAAAGATGGATCAAAATATGAAACTGCAACAGTGTTTCAAAATTCTTATTGTTTCAGAAAAAAAAATTTTTGATTAAAAAAACAGAGTAAAACACATTTAATTTAGTGCCTAATTTTATTCTAATTTGAAGAAAGTCATAAAAAATAGTTTCGAATCATGTTCAGATATTTTTGAAAAAGGAATCTGAACAAAAGAAGGAATGACCGAAGAAAACAAGATTAAATTTAACTAAGAGAAGTAAAATTATTATACCAGTAATTCAGAATATATTCCTGAGAAAATTACCCCAAAACTCTAGTTATGTAAGGAAATGGGAATTGGCTACAGGACACCAACGGGAAAAATCTTTCGTAGATTTTTCTCTGCATATTGGCAAGCTTTATATTTTATTAGAAAATTCTTGTTTTCGGTATGTTATAAGAGGCTATTGAACTAACATTTGATATACATATTAGGAAGGGAATTTTTTTTTTGATTAAGATAGTAGGCAGGTATTACAAGCTGAACGCCCACTCTCCATGAAAGTATCATATCTATTTAGTTAGTAGATATCACTTACATTAACTAACTGCGAATATTGTGCTCAGTTTCTCTCTTTTTTTTCCCGAGTGTTTTTATTTGTTTAGGATTTCTTATCAAGGTTATTTTTTTTTTCGATTAAAAAACAATTTGCCCTTCTGGAAGCTGAGACAACCTCATTATCTTAGCCTTAAGAATTAAAGAAAATTATTTTAAAACCTTTTCGTTTTTTTGGTAAAATTCAATTTTTAAAAAAATTATCAAATGGCTACAATATAAATTAAACATTATCCCATCGACACAAATGGTATAACAATTCTTCAAAAAAAATTAAAAAGTGTATTTTTGCCAATATATTTTTAATGACGCAAAAAAAAAATTTATAGTATTTTTAATACTAGTACTATTCATACAATAGCCATCTAGGAATTCATCCAAATTTACAATTTCAATATATTTTTCGTTCCTCTGTTGTCGTATATCTGCCTTTCCTACAAATGTTGTAACAAATCATCTTCAAACATTCATTGTTACACTTTGAAATAGTCATGTGAAGCTTATAAATGGAAATAAATACGTGTAGCCAAATGGCTACTGGATGAAGTGTAGCGTTAAAGGTTATAACTAAAACATTGCAATACTTTTAGGTAAGCAATCGAACTCGATTTTATGCAAAGATTCATATAACAATATTTGCTCATTTAATGGCTTAAATAGAAAGAAATTGGGAAATTAGAGTATGGGTACTCAAGAAATCAATATTTCAAATATGAATGAAATCAATTTCATTGCATTGTATTTTTTTTTTCTACTTAAATATTATTTTATTGTATTTTTTAAAAATTACATTTTATTATACCCATAAAGCACACAGATTCTTTACGTTCATCCTTTGTATGAGAAGAAATACTTCACAGAAATATTTTAAAAGAATGCCATTTCATTTCTGTAAATAAAAGGAAAAAAAAGTTGATATATTTGAAAATCTACTTATTTCCCTCCAAATTTAGTTCCGACAACTCTATTTGAGATCCTAAACTACAGTTTAAGAAAATTTGCTTTTCATTTTTTAAAATTGTAGGTTTCAACCTCAAATCGGGCCCTTACTTGAATTTTGAACAGGAAAACAGTAAATATTAGTACTTCTGTAAGATTCTTTAACTACTTACAAGCAGATCAAACAAACAAAAAAAATTCTAGAATCCTTTCAAAAAAATTTTGGGAATAAAACCTTCAAATTCTTTACTTATCAATAATAAAAATCATTATTAAATTTTTTTTTGTCATTCTTACATGTGCACTTATGATCTCAAAAAGTGTGTTGGTCATAGACAAAATCCGGAATATTTTTGTATTCAGGGCCGGATCGTCAATGGAAAAAGTATAAGAAGTCTTGCTTTAAGGCGATCAAGATTCTTTGATATCATTAACCCTTATATTTTTGAAATTATATGAATATAAAAATATTTTATGTCGTTAGGATAAAAAAAAGGAACATAAAATGTTGATCTTTAATTTATGTAATGCTTCCGTAAGCAAATGAAGTTATGAGTGAAAAAGAGTTAACAAAACCCTGCAATAAACGGATCATGATGTTTTTTGACGCCATTAAGGAATAAGATATGTTTATCTTTAGAATTATACACATACCAAAAAGCAGTAGCTGTCAAGCAATTTCATAATTAAAAAACAATAATAATAATTTCATAAGATGATTGGATAATATTCTCGGATATAAAATTTTGCTGTTCATTGGTATGAAAATGTAATTTGCCGAAGGAAGCATTATAAATTTGCGTTTTTCAAAATAACTTTATAAGACGAAATTATAAACTAGAGAGACTTTCAAAAGAAGAAGGCTGCCTGAGACGCAACTACTTTTTGGGGCTAATATTTCAAGTCTGAACAAAAATAGCATATCGGCTATTCTCTGAAATTATCTCCCTTCATCAGTCTCTTCAGATTCCGAATTCTTAAATTCTTCTACACCTACTTACGGAAGGTTAAAATGCTCTAAGACAAAGATTTTAAACTTAATCGATTGATAAGCATGAAATTTCCCAAATGAATTTTAAACCTATGGTAGCAGTGAACACATTACTGAAAGTATTCTTTTTAGAGATCTTACGATGAAAAGATCTATAAAAATAGCAAAATCTGGATGCAATGCCGAAATTTTATACCGAGTCCATGAAAATAAATGTTTTGAATAAGACATTCAAATTCTATCGATTAATATGGATGTTGTAAAATTTTTTTAACAAAATTGTAAACCTACTACGGCAATAAACGTGTTATTTAATATTTAATATATTTGGTAAAGTTGGTAAAATGCAATCAATTATAGCCAAATTTTAATTTGTATTTACTGTATATATGCAATGAATTTTTGATTAAAGATCTTATCTGTAGTGAAGGTGATATCTTTGTCTTATATTTGTTTACAGAGTGTAAAAAATTCCAGAAATTATTAATTTTTTTCTTAGTGTACGAAAAAGTATTTTTAATATATTAATAGCATTTTCAAAATTTAATAAATGATGTGACTTACGCTGTTTAATTTTTCAGAATGAAGTAATTATCTAATAAAGGCTTTATTTCGTCAAGACTTTTTTCTCTTTATGAGTATTTAACATGTTTCTTTTTCATAAGTCTTTATATTTTGTGCCAAATAAATGTTAAAATGAATGCATTCCAGTCACGAGCAATTGTTTGATATTTCCACAATAATAGGTCTTATCCCCCCCCATCTGTAAAATTAAAATTACCAATTTCTCATAAAGATTAATAATGCAAAAAAAACGCTTCTATTCTAAAGATTAATAATGCAAAATCATAGATAATTTAATATATTCAGGCCGTTGTACGCGAAAGCTAACTAATTTTTGACAAATAAAAAATGAAATTCAAAATGATACCGCTTATATTTGGAGTTTCATTTAATTAGTTAAGCATTTTGGATCGATATGATGCTGGAAAATATTTAAAATAATAATAATGCTAGTATTAACTAACTTAAAAAATTATCTCTTTACATTATTCTGATAATTACCAAAACCGCAAGTATAACGCTGAATCATTACTATTAGCCCAAAAAAATATTTCATAGCTGATTTTTCAGGTAGATTAGAGCCTAGAAACTGAGCCATACAATTTCATCTAAAAAATTTGTCTTCAAAAGGAGTCATACTTTGGTTTTTTTCCCTTTTAAGAAGGAAAATTCTCCAACCAACAAAGTTCAATTTTGCTGTACATTTTACCACAGTAAGTTTTTGAGAAATCTAGATGAGCAGCAAATTTCCAATCAATAAGGCCAGTGACATTAGAAAACTCTATAACACATTGAAAGATGAGCTTTATCTACGCTATATTTTGATTTGTTACAACGAGACAATTTCGAACCGATTTGTCTGAGAAATAATTCACTATTTACGATCTATCTAAACAACGATTTTTCTGGAAGCAGCTGGGGTGCTCATTGATTTAAATCTTTGCAGATACCATAACCATTTTATTAAATAAAAATTAATCTATTTTGAAATATAATTCCTGAGCTGTTGTAAACATCTCTAAGCTCTGTGCGCTTAGAGAGTAAAGCGCTGTATAACAAGAAAAAAAAATGTAACTCAAGTAGCAACATCAATCGACATTCATCGGCAGAGTATCAATAAAAAATTGGATAATTTTCTACAAATTTATATGGGTTACACACCACGATTTCAATTTAAAAGTATAAATAAACTAAATGAGATTAGTACCTAAAAATAAAAAGGTATCGGCTCGAAAAGCGTTTAAATGTATACATGATGCAAATAATTATTTGCATCATGTCTTTACAGCAAGAAATTATTAAAAATTTTTGGAGGCAAAAATCCGTTTATTTTTAGAATAGTCAAATTTCCATAATGTCAAGCATTGATATAAATTAAAGTAATTTGAAAGGTTAACACTCCAAGGAAGTAATGAACTTATTTCCAAAATCTTTAATACTATTATTTCTTAAAACACGACAAAATTTTTAATTGTTATCAAAATACTTCTGTGACGTACATTCATGCATACACATATAAATTTTCAAGAAGTTCCAATAGAGAATAAAAATTATTAAGTATTAAAATTTAATGTTTCTCTATAGCATCTTTTAAAGTTTGTTTAGTAATATTTTAAAAAATTAGCCTGCTTTTTTCAAATACGTTAGAGAGGGCTCTAGAGAGATTGGTAAGAGAGTGATTGCTACTCCTATGTATTTTTTATTTCTAGCAATAAGAAGTTCAGTGAGTATGATAAGTAATATATAATAACTTTCTTGTTTAATATTTAAAAAATTATCTCAGGACATAAAACCTTGCATTTTAACAGATTCATTGCCATTTTCGAGAAGTTTCGAAAGAAACAACGGTAAAATTGTTTATAATTTTCGCTGGCAGTGAATGGGTTAAAAGATGTTGAGACCGCGGAATTGCTAACTGCATGATATTATTTCATAGAATGTAAGCAATCGAGTATTTAATAAATAACTCCTGAAATATTTATACTAATTATGGTATAACAAGCTTCGAATTACATTTTTTATAATTCGGAGCTCATAAATTAAATATGTAAAAGAAAAATTTTTTGAGAAAGCGATCAATGTTGTAAAAGTCAAAAAATTTGTAATAGATGAAAATAAAATAAATCCGGGATTTCGGTTACAAACGATCACAACCATCCATATATCAAAATTAAGATATATTCTATTTGATACAAAAAAAAAAAAGAAAGGAATGAAGTACTCGTAAAGTGTGAGGAACGGAGGAAATCTTGATAATATTTTAGCACTAATTTCTCTCTCGCTCTACCGGTTTAGCTACTTTAGGCACTCTTTAGAGCAGAGAATTTCGTTGAAGCATGCTGTTACTTTTATGTGATCATTTTGAACCAATATGCCATTTGTGCTAAAAATCACATTATTATCAATAAGGATGAAAGATCTACTTAGTTGGATAATTGCTGCTGCAAGCAAATGAAAGGCATGTAACATCTGTATCAGGTCAAGGTCACGAATTATGGGTGTTCTGTAACAAACGCAAAAAAATAAAATGTAGAGTACGAAGTCTGCAACACTTTTTTCAAAATTCTTAACCTATAAACAGGTGCTATTTTTTTAGTTACGTTTCATTAGACTGAATAATCCCTCTTCATATTAGCGCATCGGAAAATTCTTGCAGATAATTATTAGTAATAACATCTTATTATTTGTTTGCTTTGAGAGATTATCATCCGTTTTGAAATACCTGAAGACAATCATGGATTGGTATCATTTCGAAACATTCTTCATGGTAATTATTTTGCTAAAGCTTGGTATTATTAATCTTTATTATTTCTTATTTAGTGCCTCTTAGAATAGAAACTTCCGGAAAAAAGAATCCTCAAATATATTTTCATCAAATATTTATATCAAATTAAAAGTATTAATTCTTGGAAGGTAAATAATTCTGAATTAAAAAGAGAGTATGAATTAAAAAATTGCTCATCGATAAACATTATACTACATGTAAAATTTCAAAACTCTCTCAAATTCTCATTTGTTAAGAATTATGTTAGTCATCAACAATATCATCAGGGTAATATAAAACTTTCTTACATTCTCCTAATCTTTTTCAAGTGTATTTCCATAAATCAACAAAATAATTTATTAGTCTCTAGAAAATAAATCATGGCCGATTAATTTAAAAAAATATCTTTGGTGTAAATTAGATCCGAAAATAAAACCTGAACAACATAACTTGGCATATGCAGATATAAGTTAAACGAATCACAATATTATCTACAAGCAAGAAATTTTCAACTCCGTTCGAGCGTATCAGTAGATCACAACAGAAGTGAAAAAGGACCAATTTCTTCAGGGCTAACTATCATCCGGCGAATTTGCACCGGACATTCATAATCCGATTAAATATTATGTTTAGCTAATTTTATAAATAGTGTGTTTAAATTTTCCTAGTTCTCTTCTATAATAAAAAATTATTGAAGTATAAAATATACGATATCAAGATATGACATGAATAAGCAAAAGGGGTAATAATTCGTGAATTTGTTCTATGTATTAGATCGATATTGTTAGTCACACGCAAAAACAATTCCTTGCCTCATACAGACTAGGCAGCTTTAATGGTCGAGTTTATTTAATTTTCGGTAACCTTATATTTAATATGAGTTCTCCAGAAAAAATTTTTCTATAGGATGACCAGCCTTACCTACACCAAAGAAATTCTGCTCCGGATAAATGATTAAGAAAAATACTGAAAAAAACCTCTTAGGGATTAAAAAGTTGAACAATTTCTTTAAAAAAACATTTTATACAAGAAAAAGTAATGTCAGAAATATAATTAATGGTTAAAAATAACTTCGCTTAAAAAAAGTTTAAAAAAAATTAGAATATCTAGGAAAGAAGACAAAAATTATCAAGAGAGTAATTTCAAAACTTATTGTTTGAATCATAGCGAAAATGCGAAGACTAGTTGACTTCAGTTCATGACTGGAATTTAATGCATAATACATAAATGCGAATAATGAAACAATCATAATTCAGAGAGTTAACTGAAAATAATTTTAGATGAGAAATAAATTTTAATGTAATTTTTTTACTAACGGAGTTATTACTTTGTTATGGGATGCGATACATATTTTAATTAAAGTTTATTTTTTAACTGAATCAAGTGAATAACATTAGAACATATATAAAAAATAAAATATTTTATAAATATAAAAAATGATATTGAATATGGTAAAAGTTTCTGGAGAATCTTTGTTTCTTTCAAAACTTTTTATTGTTGTAGTCGTATATCGCTGTCTCTGATTTTTTGATTCGTAGAAGAAATAATCTCTGTATTTTATCTCAATTTAATTGCAACATTAAGAAATATATAGTCTGATAACGAAAGAGAATCTAATTGTAAAATAACTCCATTTTTT